>JAOTQH010022679.1:0-18233 GCA_025631255.1 Cornus kousa | reverse complement strand
CATGATATTGAAATCTTGGACCATACACACATGTGCATTCCATTGGGTTTGCATAGAATGGGGAAGGAAATTGATTTCGAAATGAAAATGGGGACTTTGGGAGATGACAGTTTTGTAAAATGGTTTGTTAAACCCGGTCGCTGCGGAGTCACCAACGGGCCGATAGGTTAATGTAACCTAGAGGGAACTAGGGAGTCGCCCTAGCGTGGTTGAGCTATCTGGGCCCCATAATAACGCTGCGGAGTCACCAAAGGTCAGGGATAGTAGCCAATCCTTCTCTCGGCGCTGCGGAGTCACCAAAGGGGGTTACATTAACAGTTTGAAAGCGACGATTTTGATTGTGAAAAATGGGGAGCGACATCGACATACATTGTATCTCCATTGCATCTTATTATTTATGTTGAGAAGGATAACTATGTTGTATTCTCCCCTATGTTGTATGACCCCAACTCCTATTGGCCTATTCTTTCTTTTTGGATTCACGGGGTCTCATGAAGTGCGTCTTAGGCGTCACTTACTAAGCAAATTGTTCACCCCACTATATTATTATATTTTTCAGGTCATGGCAAGGAAATAGCGGATGAATATCCTCCGCAAGCTTAAAAGTTGTTAGAAGATGAAATTTTTGCTATTTTGTATTTGGCCATTACATGTATAATTATAGTTTTGATAATGTAATTAAATTTGTATTCACGACTATTGAGAAAATGTAATTAAGTTTTACTCACTCAAAATCAGTTTATGTATTTTAAGTAACGTGTGGTAATTTATGTTATTGATGGTTGTGGTATTTTTATTTGATGTTAAAATGTGAATAAAATTACACGTGAGTGTAGTGGCGTGGGTGGTTGAATTACTAAAAGTTGGTGTATATGAGTTTCCATTGGACAGTGGTAAAGTGAAATTGAGAATTTCCAAAAATCGGTCAATGTGTGGCTTCCTAAACGTCGACGAGTATCTTTACAGTGA
Source organism: Cornus kousa (assembly GCA_025631255.1). Taxonomy (NCBI): domain Eukaryota; kingdom Viridiplantae; phylum Streptophyta; class Magnoliopsida; order Cornales; family Cornaceae; genus Cornus; species Cornus kousa. The sequence goes on along the minus strand of JAOTQH010022679.1, from coordinate 17,264 downwards.
ATGATTATTGCGTACACTCCAAACCATTCGACGTATGGCTTCCCATACGTCAACCGGTATCCATTGTAACACACGTCCCAAACCAGTTGATGTATGGCTTTCCATACGTCAACCGGTATCATGTCCCAAACCAGTCGACGTATAGCTTCTCATACGTCGACCGGTATCTCAGAAGTGGGTTTCCCCACTATTTATAACCCAAACCAGTCGACTTATAATGTATATACGTCGACCGGTTCTTCCTTTTTATGTAATTGTTATTTAAGTTCTTAAAATTATACTTTGGCACCATTTGAAGTTACAAATAATTATTTTATGACCCAATAAAATGAAATAATTATACTTTAACCACGGGAAGGGCTATTTTGCCCCGGACCATATTTCACTTATTACGTGACACAAGTAAATGACTGTTTTACCCCTTTGAGTCTCAATTTATTGAATTATAGCAAATTACCAATTTGTCCTTTTTGGACCATATTTAAATTTTAATGTGAAATGACCGTATTACCCTCTAATGTTTTTGGGTCGGGTTAGGACCCGTTTAATGATTCGGATCCTTGAGGAGCTGGGTCATTACATTTTGGCCCTTGAATATTCTGGCAAGGTCACCTTTAATCTGTCAGGAGAATATGTCATAGTTTTGGCCATTACATAATGGAAGAGAACTATATCTATATATATATATGGGTCCGTCTAAAACATAAGTTTAGAAATATGTTAGAGGAATGCACAAGGTAATTATACCAAATGATGTTAGAGGAATGCACAAGGTAATTATTAAATTTAGAAATATTTTTTGTGGTAAATAAGCTCTATTAAAATGAGAAAATTACAAGAACAAGGCTGAGCTAGCCATACAGAAAACAAACCAAACAAAAGGCTAACAAGAGCAATGGTAGAAACAAAAATAAAGCATAAGCTAACTAAAGTAACAAACTGAAAATAGTAATTGCAAAGTAAAAAGTCAGCAGAAAACATAGCAGGATAACAAAAGAGCATAAAGAATTCAAACATCAGCCAACAAATCACAAGGCATTCTGAAACCCAATTCAGCAGCATATCAAGAAATCAATGACTAGAGCTTAGTAGCAAAAAAGACAGAAAATAGCAGAATAAACCAAGTCAGAAAAATGACTCCCAGGAAACAACATCATCCATCTAGAAGAATGACTACCAGGAAAAAAACACCATCAATCAAAAGCAGAGATATAATAAATTCAGCTGACAAGATAATCAACTCAAGATGGATTCCAGAAGATACTGAACTCCTTGAAGACATTTATTTATTTATTTATTTGGACAAATCTCCTTGAAGATACTTATTAGCAGAAAAAGCAAGAAATCTTCCAAGAGATGAAGCTTGAAATCCGACAGATTAAAAATCTTGGCAGTAACATTTAACAGTACTAACATCCATTTATCCATTGAAACTGCCTTTTATTTCTCATGATAAATATAATATACTGATGAAAACAAAATGAGAGTCTTTCTTTATAGGGCTTCCTCACAAGCCTTAGGCAGGTGTTTACTTCTAAACCCAATTAATGATGTTGTCCCAGGTATCAAGATGCCCCTGAGCAAACTAAATTCCACATTTATCTTGAGATGGTCATGGTTCTTCTAATGACTGGAGAAGGGATGTTTTTCTGCCGGATAGTAATGAGGATAGGACCGTTGCTGATGGTGACTCTGTTTTGGATCTCCCACCATCAGTGTGGGAAAATAGTAGAACTGCTGGAATTGACTCTCCACTGGGAGCAATCAGGGAACTGCAGAGGACCACAAAAATGGAAGGCAAGAACGGCAAGTGGTTTATGGAATGTATTGAAGGGGCACAATCTTTTAGGACTGACGTGTGCAGGAGATGACAAACAAGTCCATTATGATCCAAGTGGTAGATGATGAGTAGGCACTGGTGAATCATACGAAAAGCCCTTGCTGGAATGGGGAGAGGGAGCTTAAAAATCTCATTTCCTATGTGAACTATGAGGGGAGGAAACGAGGAGGAAGTGAGAAGAGAAAGATTGGGAGGAGAGGGGGGAAGACATTGTGTGCTTATGAAGCTCAAAATTGTGTCTTGGAACATTCGGGGCTAGAACGACCCAAACAAAAGGAAGGTGGTGTAGGTTTTGATGCGCAAATTGGAGGCGCATGTGGTCTGCTTGCAAGAATCTAAGTTGGCTGTTCTACATATAGGGTGTTGAGAAGTCTATGGGGGGGCAAGTTTGGGAATGGGAGGTGGTTGATGTGGATGTTATTTCGGTGGGGATTGTGGTTCTTTGGGATAAAAGGTGGGTCTCACAGGTTGACATGTGGAAGGGGGTGCCACCTATCTCTTGTTAGCTTTGGAGGAAGATGGTTCGCAGTTGCAGATGTGGAGAGGAGGGATTGTGGGAGTTGTGGATAGCTAGGAGGAGATGGACAGCTCCGCGGTTTGTGGGAGGGGACTTTAATGTTGTTAGGATGCCTAGTGAAAGATCCACAAGACGATGTTGGACTCGGGCCATGAAAGAGTTCTCGGATTTCATTGACTCTCATCATCTTCTTGATCTTCCGATGAAGGGAGGCCAGTTCACATGGTCCAGTGGTCGGGAATCCCCTACGCTGTCTCACTTGGATAGATTTTTTATTTCTGGAGGCTTGGAGGAGAAGTTCCCTAATGTATCTCAGGTGGCTTTGGCTCGAGCGATTTTGGATCATATTCCTATTCTCCTTGATTGCAGAGGGGTTAGGAGTGGGAGAACCCCGTTCCAATTTGAGAATATGCGGGTTCGAGTAGAGGACTTCAAAGAGAGGTTCGAACCTGGTGGACTAGCTATGAGGTTAGGGGCAGCCTGAGTTCTATTCTAGCTACCAAAATTAGGTTGCTGAAGGGATACACTGTGGAATAAGTGGCAATCTGGAATGGCGCAACAACAGAATCCTCCTTGAAATCTCTAAGCTAGATAGGAAGGAGGGAGAAGGGGGCCTTAGCGACATGGAGGTAAGTAGGAGGGAGGAGTGCACGCTTGAGTTTGGAGAGATTGTGGTGATGGTGGAGATCTTGTGGTGGCAGAAATCTAAAGCGCTTTGGTTGAAGGAAGATGATCGGAATACAAGATTCCTCCATCGCTTAGCAAACATCCATAGAAGAGGAAATCATATTGGAAGGATTTGTATTGATGGGAATATGGGGAAAAGGGAAGAGGATGCTCAGGCTGATATTTTTTTTTTTTTTTTTTTTTTTTTAGAGGATTCAGGCTGGTTTTGTGTCTTTTTATCAGCAATTATTCACAGAGACAGCTAACTGGATACCTTTACTTGATGGGTTTGAGTTTGCAGGAATCTAAGGGATGATAGAGATTGGCTTGAGAGGCCATTTGGGGAGGAAGAGGTGTTGGAGGCTTTGAGGAGTTGGGCTTTTTTCCAACAAAATTGGGAGTTGGTGAAGACACAGGTGATGGGAGCTCTCAGTTCTTTTTATTCAGATGGTCATTTTGAGAAGAGCCTTAATGCCTCGTTCATCATGGAGTTCTAATAGAATGAGATTAAATGTGTAATGCATAAATAATAGTTTCAATTTTGTTAAAAACCAAATCTGATAATTCAAACAATGAGGCCAACAATTTTTGTCTATATAATCTCAGGTACATAGAAAGATTCATAGTGCTCATCCCACAATCAAGGAGCTCAACCTCATAGAATATCAGAGTTCAAGACATAAGCAAGTGTAATAAGTAATAACTATTACTTCCAAATTACCTAGAAAGGGTTTCTAACACAATGAAAGAGGCACAGCCACAATTAAACCTAAAAATACTGTGTCAATTCAGCTATGCTTCACTCGATGGTACAAGCATCAAATAATAGCTCATCTACCATGTTCAGTGGACCCCTACTAGTATAACAACAATCAAAGTTCAACGACAATACTTATCAAAAAAAGTCACTGCAGTTGAACTTTCCTTTTTTATAAGTAAAGATATATTAAAAAGCATTCAAAAGGGGAACGCATCACACAAAAAACACAAGACCTAATAGGGCCTCTAGACTCTCAAATAGTCCAAAAAATCAACAATCTCATCTATGGATTTACAATTTCTCCCAAGAACTCAACAAAAAAAAGAGTACAAATAATGGAGAACTTCAGCAATGAATCCCACTATAACTCTATAATTTTATAGTTTATTTTATACTAGAAATTATACTGTCAAAAGTAGATAACAAATACATTGTCATGCAGATTCCAGAAATTCTACAATGTGGCCACAAATTGTCTAACCGAGGATAATATTGTCGTTGCAATGAAATATTAATGTTGCACTGCCTAAATTCCATATTTATTAGAAAAGAAAAGAAGCTACTAAAAAAAAAGTTCTTGGCCGACTTATAGTATAGTTGTAATGAAATCTTAAATTGATATGTTTCCATTCCATGTCTATGAGAAAGCGATGATGGTCATGATAAAGCCAATGCTAAGAATTTCCAAGGTGCAAACAATTCCCTGAGGGAGGGAGGGCGGTGGTCGGTGTGTGTGAGTGTCAACTAGGTAAAAAATTGCTATTTTGTATGGTCCTGAGTGCAATATTGTCTCAGAAATGAAGGTTGAAATAAAATTAGAACAGAAAATCGCGTTGTTATATAAGAAAGAACTATATTTACTCCAGAGTCCAAGTGTTGAAGAGCAAAGGAACTTTGGCATTGATAATCCTGTATTAGCCTTAATGCTTTTTAATGAAATCTAAAAAAAAAAAAAAAAAAGTTATGCAGATCATGTATAGATAAAAAAAGCTATATTTGCTCGCACTCAGGCACACAAACACATTACTTAGATGAAAAACAACCTTAGTTGTAGTAATATAGATTATGTAAGGAAATAAAACAAAGAAAAACAAGAAATATGATACCAAAGGTTATGTATGTAGTTCATCAAGTTAATGACTATAACAACATCGAAAGATGACCAGATAGTTCTAACATTCATCAGTAGAAATAATACTCCTTCTATGTTGGCTTATTAGCTCTCTCCTAGAACTCATGCATATTCTTATTCTTAATAGTTTATGTTTCTCATAAATACAAGTCCACAACTTGTGACTAGAATGATTTCTGTCACCTAGTACTAGATTAGCCAGAGAACCCACTCCTTATGGTTTAATTTGCACCCAAGCAAGCATTGAAGAAGCTACTTCCATAGGACCACCAGGCATGTAATTCTAATTAATGGGGCTATAATTGAATGAAATGAAATAAGTAATGCATAAATGATATCTTCAATTATTTCTAAGAACTAATCCAATAATTAAATAATGGGGCCAAAATTTTTATCTACATATTAACAATATCTTCAGAATTAGGTAGAAGGGCTTTCATACACAAGTCATCCAGCAATGGGACAAAACAAAACCTCAAAAAGACCAAAATACTTCACCTTTGCTTTTCTCTTTGGTACAGGGATCGAAGAATAGCACTCTTACCATGTTGAATGGACCCCCTCCACTTGTATAGGAAAAATATAAGTTCAATGCAACGGAACCCCACTATAAACCTATAACAATATAGTTCAACTACAAAGCAAAAACTGCATCACTCAAGCATAACAAATGAATAAATATTTATGTAGATGCTAAAAAAATTGAAACTATGTGGCATATATAACATGAAGATATGAAAACTAAACAAAAAACAATAGAAAAGAACCACCATCTATTTACCTATTTAGTTGACAATTCTTGAAGTTTTGACCCCTTTATATTTCTCTCAATCCCAGAGTTGTAATAGGGTGAGACCAGGCTCTCCACATAGGTCTTCATTGCACCAAACGTCCCAGGAATGCCACGCACCACTATATCTCTTGATGTTCTCTCTTTAGCATTGAATGCAATCAATTTCACTCCATCCATTTCCAATAGAAGTTCCTCATCCACTAGAAAACATAAGGGTTTCATCCTGTGCATATTAGGTACACAGATTGTAGTAAATTTGGTCCATGACTCAGTCACTCCATACTCCTTCATCACCCAAACATCAGTTTCTATACTATTACAACATACAAGCACACAGAGACACCCTCCAAAAACTCCCAATTCATAGAAGACCAACCGAGTGTTGTCAAGTGAGCTAGGTGCCGGCACATCACGGAATTTCTCGTCAGCTACATCAAAAGCAGCAATCACAGAAGAATAATCTGAACGCCTAAAAGTTAACCAATGCATAGACCCATTTACAAGAACCAACGAGGCAGGCTCTAGAGTAGAATGATCATAGGGAAAATCTTGAATCCTCCTCCAACCGTCGGTTTTTAGTGAATACACACTTACAAATGTAAATCTATATTCTTCTTCTTCATCATCACTATCATCATAAACATCATACTCTTCTCTCTCATTGTAAACAATTCTTAGAACCTTGTAATCATCTGTAGACGAATCGTACCCAAGTCCGTACATGTTGTCACTAGAAGATGAATCGAGGGCAAAAGGGGATTTGGGTAACTCCTTGGACTCTCTAGTTGATGGATTCAACAAAAACTTGTCGTTTTCATCATCGACGATTAAAAGCAAACCGTTGCAAGAACCCAAGATGTCGATGTGCCCGTCCGGGTAGTCAATCGGTGGGACATCAAGCTTCGTTGCCATTACAGAAGCGCTATCGGAGGCCTCATCACAGTCGACGGAGTACAGATAGTCGGACCAGAGAATGACTTTCTGGCGTTTGTTTCGAATGAGGTGTGTTTCGGTAAAACGAGGGTCTGAGATTAGTGTAAGCCATGGCTTCGATACGCATTTGAATCGGCAGAGAGACTTTGCCGGCAGTCGAGAGACTATGTCAATGAGCACCTCTTGGGGAAGCTCTGCGCCGTTCGACGACGTTGCCACCGCGACAGTGTAGGATGATTCACTTTTAGGGCGGAGTTAGGGCTTGGATTCGTAATTGTTTGTTTTTAAAATTTGAAATCTCACTTGGAATTTGAGAGATCATATATATGGTTGATTTGTGAGACATTATTCCAGTGCAGCCAAATGTTTTTTATAATCTCCAAACTGGTCCATAAATGACTCGGTCACTAGTTTTAACATCACGTGACTCCGGAGACAAAAGAAAAGAAAATAGATGGTGCATTCGACACAGGGCACTTTTAAAATTCTCCCCAACTGGAATTTGCAAAGTTTGTGTTATGGTGAATGCCTTCATTGCAATTGGGCATCCTACCTACCTGCGGTAGCACATCCAAACACCACGGACCAAGCGATTGGCATGATATCAGAGCAAGAAATGAGTGTAAGTTTAATATCAATTATAATACACTTGTGCTTCGCGATTCGAGTCAAAAACTTAAACCATTACATAATGGTAATCCTTAATCTATTTATACGTATTTAATTTTTCATTCGAATTCGACGTGGGATATCACTAACACTAACTCTCTAAATCACGTACAAATACACAATTCATATGTACATCTTAGTGTTTAAGCATCTCCAATAGCACCTTTAAATTTGGCTCTCCATATTTAGGACTTCAATATTTTTCTAGAGATGTGTTACCATTTCCAAGAGCTATGTCATCGTTTTGGATTCCCCAAATTTTAGATATCACATGTGCCGCGTTTTTGCTCTCTAAAAATAATAATATTTTAATATAGATTTTCTATTTTTAAATTTTTAATAAAGCTATGTATTTCATCTTTTATAAAAAGTCATTTGCTCATACGAGGAAATATTTAATTGAAAATTTGTGGAACCACTTTGGTAAATAAAACGTTTAACTTATGTTATATTTTTTTCCTGAAGATGTTAGAAAATTTTATGTAATAGAATATTCATCACGTAATGGATTTTTTTTTTTTTTGAAAAACAATAATTAAATTGTTTGTTGTACTATTAGTCAACGATAATATTCTTCAATCAAACAAATATATTTGCAAATAATTCAAATTGGTAAATTAATTTTAAAAAAAAAAATTAAATAATAAAATATATGTTATGAGTTGATATATTTATAATAGAGGTGAAACAAAAATTATTTAAAAAAAAAAATCTTTTTTAAAGAAAAAACAAATATAAAAAAATTAACTTTATGGGGGCAATAGAACCATTAAGGCATTGTTTATGTCAGCCAAACAATACCTTAATGGCTTTATTTTCAGTGTAGTTCAGAAAATGGAAAAAAAGTAAAATTAAACCTTTTTTTTTTTTGGGACAAAAAATTTGTTTTGCGAATAGTATCTTAACGACTCTTAATTTCATTATTGTTTAACGAAAAAAACACAAAAAGAAAATCGAAATAACTTATTTTTGGCTGCTCTTTTTTTTCTTTTTCTTTTTTTACACCCAAACAAGTCCTTAGCACACTGGGACGAATTTTTTTACTTTTAGTAATATACCCTACTATTTTATTTATTTTGATATATATACTTATAAAATTACACAACCGCCCCCACTAAAATTACTAAAAAATTACATTATCACCCCCTCTCACACAATTTCCTGGCTTCGTCCCTGTTAGCACAGTGTTTTGGGCTTATTCTTTTTCTTTTTCTTAATTCTTTTTATTTAAAAAAAAAAAAAAAATTGCTTGTAGGCTCACAATCGCTAGTTGGATCGCTGTCATTCCGCAATCCAAAAATTGGCGACCCCCATTGGATTGAATTGGGTAGCCAAACTTCAACTTGGACTCGCGAAATATAGGTTCCACAAGCCTCATTGAACTTGGCCTAACTCAGCCAAGAAATGAATTTAAATGATCACTGAAAAATATATTGATCGGATTCACCCAAGTGGTGCTCAACTTAGTACCTCTAATAAATCTCAAACAAATATAATATAATTTAATAGTGGAATGGCACAGGTGGTGGAAAGAGTGAGTAGATATTAAGTGTAAACGCCATGTCATTACTATGTCCACTCAAGTATAACATTTTATTTTTTATTAGCAATTTTATAAATAGATGGACCAACTTTTTCTTTTTTTGAAATAATGCATTGTCCATTTGACAAGTGTACACCAATGTCGTGGTGTACAAGGGGAGGCAATTGCCCCACTCAACTTTTTATTTAATTTAATCTCTATATATATAGTTTTTTAAAAATTATAAATTTGGCCCTACAATTTTTTTTATTTTTTTATTTTGGAAGAAAACGCTTCGTTTATTAGTTGTTATTTTTCTTTCATGAAAACTTTAGCACGTCACTTTTGGAGAACTCATATTCATCTCATCCATTTTATATATCATTATTTTATTTTTATTAGCCTCTCAAACTTTCTCAAAACAAATACGAATCCACTCTCACTCTTTGTGTTTGGCTTACGAAAAGTGGTTCCTTTTGGGCGAATGGAAAGGTTGCAGATGTGCCAAGAACTGCTATCGTTCCAATAGGGAGCTCTAAACAATATTCCAATGGAAAGTTTTCGGGATCAGGTGATTGAAAGGAAACTTGGAATAACCACTTCCAGGGGTTCTTTTTGCCTTGAAAAAGGACTTTGGGATAGTTCTAGTGCTCGTGGAAAGAAGAACGAAATTGAAAGAGTTAGGAACTACTTACTGGAAAGTAGGAAAAGAATGTGCTAAACTTAAATTAAACATAATGAAAATTCATTGCTGGAATAAAGACATACTAATTGAAATTGAATAGCAAAGTGTTGTGTTATTGTGTGTGTTGAATATGGTTTGCTTGCTAGGCCTAAGTGCTCTATTTATAGAACTCTTCTTGAAGCAGTTGGAGATGGAGTTTCCAGCAACAGTTGGAGATGCTTCCAAGTGGAACGTCTAGATTGTGCCACGTGTCCTATATCTTCCCTAGATTTCTCATAGTGTTGACATGTGTAAATCCATATTCTCCCGTGATCTACAACTTATAAAAGAGTGGTCTTGGTGGTTGAATGCATGTTGTAAACCTTTATTCACATTCTGGAAATGCCAGGTGGAAAGGATCAGTTCCAACAGCAGCTGGGAACTTTTACCTGGAAGGTCCGAATCGTGCCACATATCCCACTTTTTTCCCCAGATTTGTTATACTGCTCAAAAGAGTGGATTTAGTGGTGCAAAGTATGTTACAACTTTTACCCACATTTTGAAACCGCCAGTGGAAATGATCACAACCTTCCATAATTTCAGCAACTTCTCATAATGGGAATTACATGATTTAGGCAGTTATTGACCACTTGTTGATTTATTGGGAGTTGATTCTTGCTTCATGTATTTGAATTTCACTTTATACATGTTGCCCACTAATTTTTAGTACCTTACTATCAGTTGGAGATGATAGTTTCCTCAGAAGTTGGAAACTTCCACCTGGCACACCTACACAGTGCCAGTTGTCCCATAATCTGGCAGTTCTTTTTTGTGTGCATGGCCTTCTCCTTTTTGAATTCTGAATGGTATATATATACCACATTACATACAAGTCCCCTACTAATTTGAATAACCACCTACATTTTCTTTTAGGTAGTTTTGCTACAATCTAGCAAAAACTCCTAAAATTGTTCAATGAAACTGGACCTCAATCTGCCATGTAATAGCAAATGCTTGATTTCTGGAACAACTTGTGACGTTTCCCAATTTTTTATTTTTTTTGTATTTTTTTATTTTTTGGATTATTCTATTTTCATGCCTTGCTTCGCATGCTACACACCGGTAAATATGCCACGAAAGTTCTGACAGTGAATTGGGGCGTCTCATTAAGTTTAGAACTCTTAGAAATGCATTTTAAGCCATTTTGGCATTTTTTAGATTTTTGTTTCGATAGGTCCTGGTAGGTCTCACTTCCGGATTTTGGTGTTCGAAAAATATTTTCTAGACTTATTTAAATGTTGTACATGTTATTTGATGTATAAGTGATGGTGTATGTGGGTTTTTACATTAATGTGGCGTGATTGGGGTTTATTTCCATGTGAGGGACATTTTGGACCTTTTAAAGGTCAAAAGGGTGGACCACCGACCATATACACATGTGGGGGGACAAGGACCACATGAATTCTGCAGAAAATCTCTCTCTCCACCAGCCACATCTTCTTCTTCTTCTTCCTTCTTTTTCCTCCATCTTTACACCATTGTTATTCACTTTAGAGCTCATTTTTTGTCACCTTCTTTGATGATTTTGACCAAGTGCTAGAAGGAAAAAACTCTCCATTTATCAAAAGCTTTCCATTGATACAAAAAAACAGCCCCATATAACCACTTCGATATTTCGAGTTTTCCATGAAGGTGTGTTTTTGTTGAAACTTCAAGAGGAAAGTTTGTTCCTCTTGTCCTCTTCTCTTCATTAGTGTAGATAGACTTTGGATTGGTGAAGATTTATACTTGGTAATACTTAGGGCTTGTTCTTCTCTTTGAGCTAGGGGTCCAAAACCTCACAACCTTTGATTTTTTTGAGTTAATGTTCTTAAAATGTGCTATGTCATGTATAATTTGTGAAGTTGATTCACTACTATTGGGGTTTATAATTGTGAAGCATGATATTTATGTTCTATATGATACAATGTGTTGAATTACATGCTTATGTGAACCATTGCATGGTTATGTGTTTGATTAATATTATTACATGATTTACATGTCTAAAATACCATGGTTATGAAGTTGATTGTGTGTGAATTATTATATCAATCATTGCTAAACCATGCAAGCATGATTATGGTTTAATGTATGAATTTTCATGTTGGCATAATGATGAAATCATTGTGACATTCATACATTGATGAAATTGGGAAAGTTGGTTTTGAAATGCAGAAAATTTGATTTCAAAAATGGGGTTTTTAAATGAAAAATTGTGAAAACCAGACGGCAAGGAGTCACCTTGTGTTCGTGTGGTTAATGGAACCTAGAGGGAATATAGGGAGATTGCCCTATGCGTGATTCACTTACCTAGCCCCAAATAACGCTAAGAAGTTGCCTTAGGTTAGGGATAGTTAGCCAATCCTTCTCTCGTGGCGGTGGGGGGTCGCCCTATGCCAGGTTACATTAATAGTTTGACAGTTGTTGTGTTGGTAAATTTTTTGGGAAAAGGGTTGGACATTGGCATTGCATGGGTATTGCATTGCATTTTATTGGTTACGCTTGGATTTGTGTGATGATGCTTATTTGGTCTATTCTTCCCAAATTGAGCATGACCCCTTTTTCTATATCTAATTCTTTGCTTGTGATTCATTGGATCATTAAGGAGTGCATTTTAGGCACCTCCTATTGTGTCGTTGTGCTCACCCCTTTATTATCATTTTTCAAGTCACGGTGAGGACGTAATTGATGAAGGATCACAAGTGTAGTTAGGGTTAATGAACGTAATTTTTGTAGACTTTTGTAATCAATGCTTAGTCCTAGCTATCATTTTGTAAAGCATTGTATTTGAGGTGTTAAGAGCCCAAACTTGTGACCTTATTCTTTTGGGACCATTTGATGTAAATTGAATCATGCAATGACAATTAAAGTAAGCATTAGCCATGTTGTTACCTTGGAATGACATCGATGCTTAAGGTTAATGAATGTTTATTTCATACATGTTGTGAGTTGGGATAAGGCGTTAAGGTTACAATGACTAAAATGAGGTTCGAAAATAGTCTCGAGGACAAAAAAGGGCAAGAACCCTATTTCCTAGGAAGCCCAAGCACTCGGACCAGGGTGCCCGTGGGCGTCCTCCGAGTGCTTGGAGGACTGTCCGAGCGCTCGATATTAGAATTTTCTACTATTTTTGTTTTACCTCTTGTGTTGGGCTCGAGATTCATCGTGTGGGTCCTACATGGCCTTTAGGATGTATGAAATACTATAATCGCTTCCGGATACGAGTAGGATGGTCCAAAATGTCATTTTTACTCTTTTTAGTTCTAAAACGGGTAACTTAGAACCAAGTAATTGTTTTCTACCAATTATGAATGAACCTAAGTGACTAAGACCCCATTTGGGAATGCTGTTATAATGTTGAAAGCACTTTTATTAGTAGAGTTTAAGGGTGCAACTTGTGTTGGGTAACCCGAACCCAATCTTAGCCCAGCTCGTTTTTTCACGGGCTTGGACAATCATTTTTATAATTAGGGTTGAGCTTGGGTTAAAAATTTTCAACCCGAATTGAATTAGGGTAGGGTTTAGGTTGAAGTGCTAGCAACCTGAGTCAACCCGGACCTGAATTCTAATATTATTTTCATATATATTTTTATTTTCAAATACATTATATATAATATTTGAACTATGATTACTTTTTTTCTTTTCAACTTCTTTTGTTAAATCTTAACTTATTGTATATTAACATTTAAGAGAATTAATTTTCTAAAAATTTGTTTGTAATTTATTAAAATCTACAAAAGGTCTTTAAATTTTTTCTTGTTTAAGAGTAATTTAATCTAAAAATAATTCAAGATCATATTAAATTTTCAGTGTAAGGATTAGCCATATGAGTAACCCAAGTTTTTAACCGAAATCTTAGCCCGAGTTGCAAGCTCGAATTTAAAAGTAGAAGGATGGGTTGGGCTTGGGTTGAGTAGTTAAGGTTGATGATAGGGTCAAGGTTGAACTTGGGTTTAGCATATAATGGGTTGGGTTCAAATTATATACCTCAAACCCACCTAACCTGTCCGAATTGCAGCCCTAGTAGAGCTGTTATAAATTTGTTGTCAGTAAAATACAGTTATGCGCTTGGTGACACATTGTATTAAACACTTTTTATACTTGAAACACTTTTTAAATTTGTTTGGTAATAATGTTGCTTAAAGAACTTGTATTACTAATTTTACTATATTACCCTTATACTAAAATTTTGATAATTCCTTAATATTAAATATTATAAAATTTCATTGAGTTGAATAAGTTATAAATATCAATTGTATCTTCTTCTTTTTTTAATTTTAAATATCACGTATTCCATATTCCCGGAATTCTTGATGAATAATGGCTAGGAAAACTACTCTGAAGTCTTTGAAAGATCTTGAATTACAATCGAATAGGCAGTTTTGACAGAGAATTTACCGTTAGGGTGTGAGCCCCAAGCCCCCAAACCAACTTTATCTTCTCCACAATTTTGATGCATTGGAATTTGCTATTGAGGAAGGTGAATTGATGCATTCTAATCATGAAATCGAGAAAAATAATGGGAAACTTCCTATTTCTGCTAAGGGTTTAACTCATGCTTCTACATTTAGGGAAAGTGTAAGGTTCAAATTCTGAAAAATGAAGTGGTATACATGATTTCAAATGGCAATGACATGATCAACATGTATTTTAGGTGTTGCAAATGGCAATGAGAAGGGAGTTTCATGGACCTATATTGTAAATGGGTGTGGATGAAGAAGTTAGGATCACATAAGTCTCCTTTTGCCTAATTCCAACCTAGGAAGCTCGGATTCAAAAATAGGTACAACATGATACAGACACAGCGATACAATAAATCTACAAAAAAAGGATATGAATACAACATAGATACATCAAAAAAGATAATATATTATACATATAATGTTTTTTTTACTCAATTTATCAATGAAATTCTAATTTGGAGCTTCAAGGTATTTATTTATTATTTTTGTTTTTAAACTTTACATTTTTTTCTACTTAACCTATAATATAGTTTAAATTGCATTGAATCCCTTTTTCTAAACAATAATTAATAATTACAAAACCACTATCTTGAGAGTGTCCTTGTCGTGTCTCAGCCATCATAACCGTGTCTAAGAATAAAATAAAATATTAAAATTTTATGACACTTTGTGAGTCCAAACACGCGTCCAACACTGCCACGACTCCCCTAGATGAAGTTTCGATGCATTCTAGATTCCAACCTACTGACATCATAACGTATTAAAAATAAATAAATAAATAAATAAAAATATGCATGTATTCAGGCACCAAATAAGGCATTTGCTAGCTGCTTACAGGAAGTCATTAGACATAAAATCCATGTATGAATTCTCATAAAATCACATAAATATCATATAGATACTCCAGTTCATCTAAAAATGGACAAGTGAAAGATAACAAGGAGGAACAAACATAGAAAATATATCCACATAGTCCGCACACGAATTCAAACCTTTGAAAAGAGATCATACAGTTTCTTAGGCCTTGCTTGGATTGCATTTACAAAAACAGTTCTCAAGAAAAGTTTTCAGAGAATCAGAACAGAAAACAGTTTTCAAGTTTTTTAGATTTCAAACCTGCTTGGTCAAAAAAATTTACAAAACAGTTTTCGAAAAATAAAAACTAATAAAATTGCTTGGTTGTATTTATTTAAAATAGTTTTCTAAACTAAGAAAATAAATATAAATATTATTGTACCTCACTCTTTTATTTATTTAATTTATGATATTAACTATTAATGTAATTTTTTATTTTTTTTATAAATAAGTATTAGAGGTGAATTCATTTTAGCTAAAATTCTTAATTTAATAAAAGTTGCACAAAGACAATATATGAGGTTTAATTAAGACTTGACTAAATTTAAATATAATAATACTTCAAGTGTCATATGCACTTTTAGTTGTACAAACATTAAATTTAGTGATACATAACCAAAACAAAATATTAGAGAATTACAGAAATAGCTAATCGCAAAACATTGGAGAATTATAAAAGTAACTTCATCTAGCATTGCCTCTGAATGATGCCCACATTTGATTCGTATGAGTTTTAAAGGCTCTCATTTGTGCTGCGCCATCATCATATAAATTAAGTGCATTCAATACACCAACAATACTACTGCTACCATTCCCCCCATCAACAACATTAACATCTTTTTCCCCATACTCCATAAAAAAACGATCATCTAATATATTTTGACGAATGAAATTGTGAATCGTGCAACAAACAGTTATTATGAGTCGTTGGCTAACCAACATATAACAAACTTAACTTTAAAATGGGAAAACAAGCCTTTAGTACTCCAAAACAATGTTCAATGACATTGCGAAGTGATGAATGTCGATAGTTAAATAATTCCTCTGCACCACGCGGTTGTCGATTGTTACCCTTATAATCTTGTAGATGATGTCTTTGACCACGATATGGAGACAGAAATCTTTTTGTGCATGGGTAACCAGAATAAACTACATAGTATTTCCCTGCAAAATATTATTTAAATTTTATTAGGGTTAGTAGCATGTTATTAATAATGTTAAAAAGACAAAAGTAATGCCATCAGCTCGTATCGAGAATCGTGCAACAGCTCTAGTAACTGCATCAATAAAAACTCTCGAGTCATTTGCCATACCTTCTCAACTCGTGTAAATGAAAGTAAATAACATATCAAATAAGCAAGTACTCATAACATTTTGTGTTACTATAGACTTTCTTCCTCTATAAAGAGTTTGTTTACTGGCAAGTGCAAAAGCATTTATATATGTTCCATCATTGCTCTAATGCAATTCTTAAACCAAGGATAGTATTTTTGGATTATAAAGGATATGAGAAAGCACATCATTGTTTTGTGGTGGATGTATGAGGAATTTTCCAAGGCGATATATTGCTCTCAATATGAGCTTAAAATGTCTAGAAATTGTTTCGCCGGAATGTTGAAATCGTTCGGCTACCACTGCATGACGAATATTATGTCCTATAATGAACAAAAACATTGCCACCGACTCCGAAATTGAAATTGTATGTCTATCTTCAAATAATTCACGTTCTCTCAATATTCGATATAATTTCAGAAAGACTTCTCTATCCATTCGTAATAAATCAAAACATCGACCGACATAATCATTCAACAATTCCTGAACACATTCATGACCCGTCGTTTACCCTGAAGTTCTCTTTGGTACCTTCAATTTACAGAAATCTTCATACTCCTGCATCAAATTCCAACACATACAATCTACAAGGTTATCAAAATCTTTATTTAAATCACTAGAAGATGAAGAGGATGTGTCACTCCAATTTGTGTTTTCCATCTTGATTTTCAAGAACCTAGACAAATTTTTAATAACCATTATAAATTAAACATAGTAAAAAGAAAGTTTTCATAACATAAAACATAATAATTTGTCCCCAAACAAATATAACATAAAGTCACATGCATAAAAAAACAGAAAAAAAAGAAAAAAAAGAAGGGAAACTTCTTTATAGTGCAATTCCTTGAAATACATATTTGTTCAATAACACATAAAACCAAATATGTGTTTCAAGTCACACGCATCCAAAAACTAAACCCTGCATTTAATAACTACCCAAGTCAGTCCAAGCTCTTCAACCAAGCAAACTTCCTAGAAATACTCATCTTAATGAACAATTCTCTATAGTGCAATTCCTTGAACTTTTCAGTTGCCTTCAAATATGTGTCATCATCTATCTCATCAAGACTCTCAAGGCA
>JAOTQH010022572.1:0-18235 GCA_025631255.1 Cornus kousa | reverse complement strand
ATATATATATATATATATATATATTGGTCTTTTTTTGATTAATATTTTAGATTTTTGTTTCTTTTTAATTAGTTTTAATTTTAGTTTCTAATGTCTACAATTTGACTTGGAATGTGCCTAATATTAATATTACTGATTCAAATATGAATGGTGGGAATAGTAATTGAGAAATAATGGTGGTTGTGTCAAAAAATAACATCTTGCATGAAATGCACTATTAGAACAGAATTGCTAAAATGTAACATTTTAACACTGTAACACCTGTCAAAGTACATATTTGACATGCAAAAACAACTTTTAGCATTGGAGATTGCGTTAGCTAGTTCAAGACTCTCACGTTTCAATTAATTATTTTATTTTATTTTTTCAAGTATTCTTGAATTGACTCTGTTGGATAACAATAATTGCATCATGTCATCAAAGTACACACTTTGGAGGTTGGTCCCACTTTTCTTGCTATGTGATTGCAAGAATTGCAACCCACGTCCTTAGTATAAATATGAGGGCCCACACACGCGAATGCAGCAGTACAATACAGATGTTATGTCACATTTAGAACTTGGAGTTATTTATTTATTATTTTTTTTTCGTCTATTGTGGGTGTCCGGGCCAGACTGTGCTAGGGATAACAATTTGACTCGCCCTCGCAGTTACCTGCCCTGCTCTGTTTTTGGCGATTTTGGGAGATGTTTTAGCTTATTTGGACGGGAATAGTTTGATGTAATAAAAACCCGTGCGAGTTTGGTGCCGGGGCGGGGGGAGGTCGCTTCGCTCCATTCAGATAGACAAATTTCGTAAGTACCCTTATTTCATTAGTATATATATTCCAATATATATATTAAGTATCCTATATAACAATATTAAAGTAACAAATGAATTTGACTAGAAGGAAAGTTGCAATGGAGAAGAACTAAAGATGAGGGGGAAAAAAAAAAAAGCAAATCTATTTCAATAATAAATAAATTATGATCTTAAACGGGGTAGGGCGGGTACCCGAGGGGGTAAAAATATTAAACGGTTGCGGGAATGGGGTGGAGAGTCTCTTCGTTTATGCGGTTTTGGACGGGGATGGGAGTGGGGTTTTTAAATGGTTGCAGGGGTGGGGGAGGGTACACCAACCCAAGTCCGCCTCCGTTGCCATCCCTAAACTGCGCGTATCTCGACTAATCTCACGAGATTTTGAAATTAATAATCGAGCGAGCCTCCAGTGATCCTGAGAAACTCAAATTGGTGACCATTAAAGAATAAATTCAAAACCTGACCAACTGAGCTACCCTGCTAACTGGGTTGAACTTGAAGTTATTGAGCACCAAAACCTTTTGGATATTGTATTAACATGGAGAATATTGTGCACGCCACAATGTAGTAACGGCTTGTGTACTACTGTACTGGCCTGTCATTTTTATTTATTTATTTATTTTTATTATTATTATTATTTTGCTTTTTGTAAAGAATATTGTGCATCATATTGATGCTTTAGAGAATTAGACATTTATAACGTAAAAAAATTATTTTTAAATAGCAATACTGATAATATAACGACCTTTATCCTGTTACCAACCGATACTGACCCGTCAAAGATGGAGCAAAGTGTATGATTTGACCATTAAAATACAAAAATTGATAAAAGTCCCACCCCACACTCACCGACCATTCTATAATCAAATACTTTACCCTTAAAATATTAATAGAGAATATATATATTTGACTAAGCAACCGTCACATGGTTGATATTGTATATATTTTTGTCAATGGAACGGATCCTAATCCTGATTTGGATCTTGTTCAAATTCGAACCTGATCCGATTAGTCGAATATGGATTGAACAAAAAAATTCGATAATCCGATTACAATTCAAATCAGATAATCCGTTAACTTAACAAATCAGATATGGATTATGCTGATATGATATGTTAATAATTCGATTCGATTAGAATTATATACATAATTATTTATCAATAATTTTACATATATATATATATATATATATATATCAATACTCCATTTAAAATTGTATTAAAGGTAATCCAAAAGAAGAAAAAAAATCATAATGTTATATATACAATAATGTGGTGTTCTCATCTACATGCTAATAAATTTATATATATTAATTATTTATCATTATATTTATTTGGTTACATAGTTATATTATGTAGCATTATGTATATTAGCAGTTCTCCGCTTCAGATAACTTTATAATTATATATGTCAGTAAATATGATTTTAATCCGAATTAGAATTCGATTCGATACGAGTCTGAGCTAAATAGGATATGGATTGGGACATTCAGTCCGAGATCCCATTAGTGATCCGAATTCGATAATCCGTTTGCTTAACAAATCGAATATGAATTTGATCGATCCGATCCGAATCCGATCTGTTCACATACCTAATTGTATGTCTAATTAACAAATTAATATTGATGGCTATGAACAATAAAAATATTGATGCCAAAATATATTTGACTATTGTATAATCAGATAAGCAGACGTTAAATGGTTGATACTTGATACTGTCAAGTGCAGGTCAAGCAATACATGTGATGTGACTGTTTCACTTTGGCTGTTATGTATATGGATAAAAATAAAAATAAAAATAAAAAATTCAATCGCTCTTTTCTAGTAAATTTTATCACTATCAATGGTTAATTTTATTACTATAATGATGCAATTTTGCTACTATCTATAAGTGAAATTTCACCATCTGGCAGTGAAATTCAGAAATGATAATGGTAAAAATCAAAGAGAACCGCAGAAAGCGTAAGAAGGAATTTTGATGTTGCATATCTACCGCATCTCCATGAAGATGAGACCAATTGTACTATATTAAATATGTGTGTAATGTGATGTCAGTTGTTTTTTTAAGGTGGTAGGGTCATTTGTTTTGTCTCTTATGTTTTGTAGAAGGACTTGATCAAATAGGTCACCTTATTTATTTTGTTTGTTTTGAATGTGCCATACTTTCCCATCTGAAACATTATTACATTGGTTTCGGGGATCCTGGCTAATCACATACAAACACTTAAATAAATGTGAGTTTTTTGTTGATTTTTGTTGACGAGGGTGCCACGACACCTACTCGCGTGGCACCATTTTCTGAAAAGAAGACACCTGGTCAGTGCTTATTAGATCATGTCATTATCTGTCTGACACTCCCCTGAAAAGATCTAGTGATCTCGAGCCATTTGTCATATAACTGAATTTACTGAATGAGGAAGGGGTCGCCACCCTTCACTCTCCTGTGGAGGTACCCCGCTCTAGTTGTATGGGTCCCACTTCTTTACCTTCTTCGACGCTCCCTCTTGTAGATGGAACCTCGGACAAAATAGGCTCTCGCCCCGAGCCCCCTTTGAATTGAAGAGGCTTCAGGGTGTAGAGTTGGGATAGAGCCTCGCGGGATTGAGAAGGCGGAACCCCGAGGAGGCTCTCTTTCCTTTCTTCGGTTTCGAGAATCTGAGGAAATGTGGTCAAGTGGCTGGGATCCAAGGAGTCACCTTGATTTGAGGTCAATGCAAGGGGGAGTGGACGTTTGATACCCAAGGTCGAGCTCTATGTAAAATGTAAATGGTGTATTAAATGCAGGAACCATTTAACAAGACTCGCATTAAATGAGGAAGCGCCGTTACCCCCTTGGACTTGGGGGCAAAATGCCTCGGGCCACCTACCAATGTCCCATCTGTTAGAAGGTAAGCTTATTGAACCTATGGGCAAGAGAACGGTAACCCCTACGACCAGTGGGCATTGACCAGAGGAATGTGTAGTATAAAAGGAGCATTAATCAGTCATTAAGGCTTATACAGCAACATATAACCATCAACAAGCTCGAGTTACTTGGGTATTAATTTTCCACTTCCCTCTCTTAATCTCTGACATGGGAGAATCCCTTGTATTGCTTGAATCCCCCTTGGACACTAACTTCAGCATTCTCGACTTACGTGGAATAATCTCCTCATCTCACAAAGAATTGATCATTAACATTTTGGTGACTTCGCAAGGGAGGAGTATTTCATGAATGTCAAATGTGCAGGAGGTTAGTCATGCCTCCCAAGATAGACCCACTCTCGAGGAAGACTGATGGGATCATGAGTAGCGTTCCCTGGTCATATTTCCCAGGAAGAAGAATCCTTTATTTTAACACTTTGGTCGAGGCTCACAACTCACTCTCGTATCGAATGAAGAGGCTGTAGGACACTCAAAAAGAGGTGATGGCCATACTCCAAGACATTGCCAATAATGAAGTACCCCGGCGCAGCTCAGTACAGCATAGTGGGTTCACTACTGAACTCGATAGAGGTTAAGTGACCTCGAATGATTCAATACAATGCTCACATTCGTTGTCTACCAAAAGGAGGTACTCCTTCTCACTGGCGGCCAAGGGACACGCCCCTTAGGGCCCGATGAGCTCTCTTCACTACCCCTCTTACCATACTTGCTAGACTGGAAACGCTTGACTTAAGTCAGAGGGAGGTTCCCCATAGAGACAAGGAACTCATGGAATTTCAGCACCAGCAAGAGTCGGCTAAGCAGTCGCCTTATGTAACCCTGGCAGACCTATAGTCCCTGTTACGGAGCAAAAAAACCATACTCTCCAAAGACACTGCCCCTAAACCACCTTATCACACTCCTCCTATACCCACAAGGATATGTACCTTTAAAGTTTAATAAGTTCGATGGAAGAAAAGGGAACCTGTGGGAGCATTTGCTCTTTACAGAAAGATTTGTTTCTGCAGGCGATTGTTCGTCGGTAATGGTTATAAAGCCGAGGCCTTCACATTCAAGTGGCTGCCATTTGTTCTTCGGTTTCCAATCAGCAGGCTTTCCATATATCTTCCAGCAGGTATCTCTGGTGTATCCTGTTTTATGAAAGTGGTTACACCGTGGTTTGTTCTTGTTATTTCGGTTGTCATTACCAATAGAGTTCACTCCACGAGAAACAAGAGCTAAACTCTCAGATGGGGCAGTGATGTTTTGATTTCCCATCATCACTTTCTTACGGCTTTCTTCTCTTCGAACCTCAGAGAAGGCTTCATGGATGGATGGCATGGGCTTCAGTCTGAGAATTTTTCCTCTCACTTTATCTAAGTTTTTATTAAGACCTAACAAGAACTTGAAAATTCTTTATTTCTCAACAATCTTCTTGTATTTGATATTATCTCCAGGGTAGTTCCATTCTAGTGCTTCAAACATATCCAGTTGTTGCCAATAACGAGTGAGAGTGTTGAAGTATTGAGTGACCGACATTTTCCCTTGTCGAAGATCACGAAGAAGACTCTTTATCTCAAAGAGTTGTACAATATTTTTATTGTCAGAGTAGGTTTCTCTTGCTGCATCCCATATTTCTTTCATTGTCCATAGAATAAGAAATCTTCACCAATGTCATTTTTCATGGGATTAATTAACCATGACATCGCCATATTGTTTTCAGATTTTCACATCTTGAACTTTGCATCTGCCTTCGGTGGAGCCTTTGCAGCGCCTGTGAGATAATTGTCTTTCCCTTTTCCACAGATAAACACCATAACGAACTGAGACCATTGAAGATAGTCGTGTCTGTTCAGTTTATGCCTTGTAATGGGAACAATAAAGCTTTTTGATACAACACCTTCGTTGCTGGGAAGGACCGTTTCTGGTTGAGTGTCATATTTGATCCCAAAAAAAAAAAAAAATCTATCGGTTCAGAGGGTTCTATGATATCATGAAGAAAAAAAAGGTATAGTAATCCCTTCTTTCATTCATTCTGGAAATGGTAGGGTACAAAGAGTTTATAGGAGAAAAATACAACTAACCTATAATTAAATTTCCTTAATTCTAGGAGCTAATTACAGGAAAGAAGATCAAATCTAATAACTAACAGATTTGAAAATTAAAAAAAAAAAAAATCAAGTAACCAAATCTCTACTTTCTATATTCACAAATTCTACTTGACTAAAATAAAAATCTCTTCCTTAGAAAGTAGGGATCTAAATTCGGAATTCAACAATATATGTATATATATTTTTCAAACAGATTTAAAAATTAAAAAAATCAAGTAACCAAATCTCTACTTTCTATATTCACAAATTCTACTTAACTAAAATAAAAATCTCTTCCTTAGTGATAGGGAAAAATAAACCTACCTTGACCGCCTAGCGATAGAAGCAACTAAGTGTTGACTAGCCGCCAGACCTTTTCGATTTTCGAACGGTGACAGAGTCTACGATAAGAATGACAATATTCCGTTAATGAGGATAAGGGAAGTTATTATTAAAGATAAATTTAATCATTAATAAACTTAACAGACTATATCAACAAGAGACCATAAATATGAGACGACTCTTAAAGAAGGTAGAGAAAAAAAAACTCCTACTTGAACTATTATGATAGAAATTCTTTCTCTAGAAACCCCCACTAACTTGTTCGTCGGAGGGTCAACGGCCGGCACCGCACCGGTGTTTGACTTAGTCGTCTTTGTTTTTCAAGAAATGGTGTCGTATCAGGCCGCGGTGAATTTCAACCCCAACAGCTGGCACCATCTATGGGAAATGCGATTTCTTTAAATATTGTTCAGTTGGGTATATGCGTTTGCGGTTCGATATGGTTACCGAAAGAACATCGTTACAAGGATCTAGTCAAGGGGAAGGGTCGGGTGAACACCTAGACATCCCAAACGACCAGGAACGGCTTGCAGCGTTGGAACTACAGGTCCAAACTCTGAATCAGGGTATAAACCAGTTGATCCAGAAAAATATAGCGTTCCTGTAACATCTTGTTTCACTGGTTCAACAGAACTTGCCACGACAGGATCTCTCGAATCCAAATGGTGATAATAGGAATCTTGAAGAGCGGGATAATCATCCTCCCTGAAATGAGACCTAAGTGGAACAAAGCCAGGTGGGGAACCGACATAGAGAGGTGGGTCACCCATCTCTTCCACGGAGTTCCTAAGCCCATGAAAACACAACAGTCATTGAAAAGACGGAGGAGTCTTCCCATTTTGACCTAGAGATGCAGGATCTTAAGCCAAAGATGGAGGATGTGATGCAGGCCATGAAAGAGAAAGGTACTACGGCCATAAGTGGTTTGGTGCAGAAGGCCAACTTGCCATTTAGCCCCTCAGTTATGAAATACCCCTTACCGGGTAAATTTAGGATGCCCTCAATTGAGAGTTTCGACGGAACTAGAGACGCCCTCGACCACTTGGAGACTTTTCAAGCGCTTATACATCTACATGCGATATCTGCTGAGATTATGTGCAGGGCCTTCCCAACGACCCTCAAAGGATCAACACAGGTATGGTTCAACAAGTTGAAGCCAGGGACCATCGAAACCTTTGAAGAATTGAGTAGGCACTTTGTGGGCCATTTCATTGCAGGCCAGAGGCATAGAAGGCCAGCTACCAGCCTTTTCACAGTGAAGCAGCAGAAAGGAGAGTCACTGCGAGACTACATTGGTCGTTTCAATACGGAGATGTTGCAGGTGGAGGAAATGGATGACCAGGTGGCCCTGACTTCCTTTATAGGAGGACTCCAAACCTTAAAATTCCTCTTCTCTTTATCAAAGGAACCCCTTACCAACATGGCCGAGTTATTAGTTTGAGCTCAAAAACATATGAATGCTGAAGATACTATGACTGCGAGAAAGGGAAAAAAAAAGGGGATGATAAGAAGGCAGACAAGAAAAGGCCGGCCCTGACAACCAAAGATAAAAAAGAAACCAAGCATAAGAAACCCATGGTCAACCAGAATGAAAGGACGTCTTGTTATAGGAGCATGAAGAGGTATACATATTACACTCATCTAAATATACCAATAGATCAAGTTTTCTTACAAATCCAGGATGAACCATATCTAAAGTGGCCACCAAAGTTGAAGTAGGATCTGACGCAAAGACCTCATGATAAGTACTGTAGGTTCCACAAAGACCATGGGCATGCCATAAAGGATTACTTCAACTTTAAGGATCGGATTGAGAATTTGATCCGAAGGGGACACATACGAAGGTTTACTGTGGGGAGTGATAGAAATGACACTAATCCACCAAGAACAGGCCGTGATAACTGCCCCCTTAATCAGCAAACAATGGGAGACATCAGGATCATAGCCAGGGGATGTGCAGGAGGTGGGGAATCAAGCTTAGCCTGTAAGGCCCATGCTAGGAGAATGCGAAGCTCATCTGAGGTGTGCGAAGTTGGAGTACAAATTCAACATCAAAAAATGCCTTGTCTAAGTGGTCCTGTTATCACATTTTCAGATGAAGATATTAAGGACGTGGAACAACCCCATGACGACCCTCTCTTTGTCACCATGATGATTGCTAACTACAGTATTCGGCGGATCTTGGTTGATAATAGAAGTTCGGCTGATATTATTTTCTTTGATGCATTCGACAAGATGAAAATTAGTAAGAAGAAACTTAGACCTGCTAGATCACCATTGATGGGATTTTTGGGAGATAATGTCTATCCTCTAGGAGCGGTCATTCTTCCCGTCATTGCTCGAACCAGCCTAAAACAAGTTACTGTCATGGTAGACTTCCTGGTGGTGGATTGTCCATTTGCTTACAACATCATCTTAGGAAGGATGACTTTAAACTTGATAAGGGCCATCACTTTGACTTATCACCTCTTGATGCGCTTCCTCATATAGCATAGCGTAGGTGAACTAAAAGGAGACCAGACCACTGCTAGAGAATGTTATGTTGCATCTCTCAAAGAAAAGAAGCAATAAGAGACCTTAATTGTTGAAGAAATTGAAGAAAAAGAGTGAGACCAAGCCAAGCCAATTGAGGACCTGGTGGAGATATGCCTAAATGACAATGACGTAACAAAAAAGGTGAGTCTAGGGTCTTTGTTCCCCTCAGATTTCACTAATGTTCTTTTACAGTTCCTCAGACAGAATCAAGATGTGTTTGCATGGTCACATTAAGACATGCCTGGTATTAATCTAGCTACGATCCCACATTCAAACCTATCAGGCAAAAACGAAGAACATTTGCCATAGAGAGGAACATGGCTATATCAGAAAAGGTGAACAAACTTCTGAAAGCTGGTTTTATCCAAGAGGTTAATTATCCTGACTGGTTGGCCAATGTTGTTTTAGTAAAAAAAGCCAATGAAAAATAGAGGTTGTGTGTAGATTTTACCGATTTAAATAAGGTATGCCCCAAAGACAGCTTCCCTCTACCAAGAATCGATATTCAGGGTATAACCAAATCTCAATGCAGCCATCAGATAGAGAGAAGACATCTTTTGTCAAGGACAGAGGTTTATATTGCTACAAGGTAATGCCTTTTGGGCTCAAAAATGCTGGTGCAACATACTAGCGGCTAGTCAACTTGATGTTCAAGAACCAAATCGGAAGGAATATGAAAGTATATGTGGATGACATGCTCGTAAAAAGCTTAAAAGCTGAAGACCACCTAGTTGATCTACAAGAGACATTCTAAGTCATTAGGAAACACTAAATGAAGCTCAATCCTGGCAAATGTGCCTTTGGTGTCTCCTCTGGAAAATTTCTTGGTTACATAGTAAGCAGGAGAGGGATAGAGCCCAACCTCGAGAAAATCCAGTCGATTCTCAACATGCAGTCTCCAGTATTGACCAAGGAACTTGAAAGACTGACGGGAAGAATCGCTACTCTGAACAGGTTAATTTCCAGGTCAACTGATAGGTGTTTACCTTTTTTTCGTATGCTCAGGAAAGTTTTTTCATGGACACCTAAGTGCAAGCAAACTTTTACAGAACTAAAGGCGTATCTCACTTCACCACCGTTACTATCACGGGCGATGCAAGGAGAGCAGCTGTATTTGTACTTAGCGGTTTCTACATCGGCAGTAAGCTCAGCCTTTGTCTGCGAAGAGGAGGGAATCCATAAACCAGTATATTATACTAGCTGTGCATTTAGGGGGGTAGAAGAGAGATACCCAAGGATAGAAAAGTTGGCATTTGCTCTAGTTGTCTCTACAAAGAAACTCAGGCCTTACTTCCAAGCACATACAATAATAGTACAGACAGACCAATCACTTAGGCAGGTCCTCCGCAAACCTGATACCCAAAACGGCTTTAAAGGCCTAGGTACTGGTAGATGTTATAGCAGAATTCACACCAGAAGATGAGCACAAACATAGCTTAAATAAGCAAAAAGAAGCTGAATCTACTTGGACATTCTATGTGGATGGGCCAGTCAACGCCTGTGCAAGTGGGGTAGGGCTAGTGATTGTCTCCCAGAGGGGAAGCACATTAAATATGCACTCATGTTTAGATTTAAGGCAACCAATAATGAGGCGGAATATGAGGCCTTCCTGGCCAGCCTCAGGATAGCTAAAGCTCTGGAAGTCGAGCGACTAATAGCATACACTGATTCTCAACTGATAGTTGGACAAGTCCAGGGAGAATATGAAGCTAAGGATGAAAAGATAAAGACCTATCTACATAAGATAGAAGATATCAAGGATTGTTTTAAAAAGTTTTCCATTCATCGAGTCCTCTAAGAAGATAATGAGCAGGCAAATGCCTTAGCTCGACTAGTAACCATAGAGGAAGATAAAGTCATACCTGTGGAACATTTGGATAAACCTAGCACAGTCCAGGATTGACCACAAAAAATACACCAGGTGATCCAAGGCATGGAATTGGCAGAACCCATTATCAAGTACATAGAGAACGAAAAGCTACCCCAAGATAGCACAGAAGCACGAAAGGTTAAGATGCATGCAACAAAATATTCCCTCATTGATGGGGTTCTCTACAATAAGGGATTTTCTTTACCATACCTGCGTTGTGTCTCCACTGATGAGGCAAACTACATTCTAAAGGACATACATGAGGGTGTTTATGGAAACGATGTTGAGGGTAGATCACTAGCGCATAAAGCTATCCGACAAGGATACTTTTGGCCTACTATGTAGAAGGAAACGCTTGATTTTGTGAAGAAATGTGACAAGTGCCAGAGATTCATCAATATCCCAACGAGACCCACAAAAGAATTAACCCCTCTCACAGGGCCGTGGCCTTTTGCCCAGTGGGGAATAGACCTTATCGGTCCTTTACCCTTAGGGAAGGGATAAACCAAATACGCTATTGTGGCCATAAACTACTTTACCAAATGGGTGGAGGCTGAGTCATTAGCTCACATTGGAGTGAATGAAGTAAAGAAATTTTTCTGGAAGATAATAATCTGCAGGTTCGGGGTACCAAGAGTGATCGTGACAGATAATGGGAAGTAGTTTGATAGCAAACAGCTCAATTATTTTTGTGATGAGCATGGGATCAAACTTCATTTCTCCTCTCCTGCCTACCCCCAAGCCAATGGGCAAGTTGAGGTCACAAATAGGACGATACTGAGGATGATCAAGACATGCCTAGAAAAGGCCAAGGGATTATGGCCTAAACAATTACCTTGAGTCTTATGGGCATACCGCACTACCGTAAGGACCCCACTGGGAGACCTCCTTTGGGTTAGCTTTTGGAAGTGAAGCAGTGATACCAGTAGAAACAAAGGTTGCCACTTTTAGAACCAAGTATTTTGAACCTCAATAAAACGCGATGGAACTGCGATTAAACTTGGACGTGGTAGAAAAGAAAAGAGAGCAGACAGAAGTCAGGGTTACAGCTTACCAGCGCATGGTATCCAAGTACTACAACACCAAGGTTAAGCTAAGGAGGTTCGAGCCAGGAGACCTAGTGTTTTGCGAGGTCACCCTAGCTACTAAGGAAAGTTAGCTCCCAACTGGGAGGGCCCCTATCGAGTAACCCAGAGCAACAGACCGGAGGCATATTGGTTAGAGACACTTGGAGGAAGCCAATTTCCCTACCTATAGAATGCAGAGCATTTGAGAAAATATTACCAGTAGGTACTTATGCTAGGCTATGGTTTTTTTATTTTTTATGTGATCCCACTTTTAAAGTGATAATATGTTTTTAGCTTCAATAAAGCGGACCAGTATTAATGAATGCTGATGATTGACTGTCGAATATTATTTTCGATAAGTTATTTAACAAAAACAATTACTTGTCTTTATTTCACAATTTTCTACTGCTGACAATATTACTATTGAATTTAATTAGTCATGAAAGAACTAGTAAAATGTTAAGTCCATTTCTTTATTAAAAGAAATAATTGACATTTTCTTATCAAAGGGACGAGCTGGGTGAAGCTCATAAAAATACATTCCTTCAAAAGAAGGATGGGCTGAGTGAAGCCTAAAAAAGTGTTCGAATATTTCTTTAAGAAAGTTGTGTTCAATACCACCAAAGGAGAGCTGCATCAATAGAAAAATAATTATGCATAAAGAAATAATAAATATGGAGCAACATCATGAAAGACAAAATGTCAAGAGGAACACAACTATTTTCGAAATTAAGTGAAATTTTGAAAAGTTTTTAAGGGAGCGATATACTAAGAAAGTAGAAATGACAAGCTAAAAAAGCAAAAAACCTAAAAATATATATATACATATATATATATATATGTATATGTATATAACTACTATTATGGAGCTCAATCTTCCTCTTCGCTCTAGCTTGAATATCATACATAGAAAAATCTATGTCTGGACGATCTTTGCTGAGAAGGGTTTTGAATTGGTCAAAACCATTGCATCAAGCCTTGCCTATGAGTACCTTGAACTCATCAAAATTTTTAAAACTCTCCACGGCAGCTAGCTTCTCAATTTCAAGCTTATCAAAGTATTCCTTGGTAAGTCTCACTTTCTCCTCTTGAAAGATTAATTTTGCATTTGCCAAGTCATCTTTTTTATTTTTAAGTGTAGAAGTAATATCTTCGTATTTAGCTTTGAGGGAAGCTATCTCTAGGGAAAGCTTCTCGTATTCTTTCAAAATGACAACAGAGTATGCAGTGCCCTAATAAATAAATAAATAATGGCAAATAGTTAAAGAAGAAAGGGATGCACATGATAAGAGTAAAGTCTCACCAGGCTAAGTAGATGAAGAAATTACCGTGAAAGCTCAGTTGCCGGTAGGTTCTGCAATATGGCATAGTCATCTTTTACCACCATTTTATGTAACCTATCATACGCGACACTAGTGTTATCAAGAATCGATTCCCCTTGGGAAAAGGCTTGGTTGGTGGAAGTCGACACCGAACCAAAACTCTTGAATCCCGTAGGAACCCCACCAAATTTACCGAAACCTAAAGATATAGGAGTAGGTCCTAATAACACTCCAGAGCTTGAAGATCTACCGTGATGTTCCTCTCCTACCCTTCGTAATTTTTTGGAAGCAGGAGTAAAGGAAGATTACTTGACCAGACTTGGGCCAGAAGTCTTTTACTAAGTTTATTGCCTACATAAAAAGTAATAATAATAAAAAAAATTAATGAAAAATTAACTAAAACCAGTAAGTATAGGTATGGGTACCTTCATTTTTCTTACCTTTCTTTGAAGGGGTGGGAATTTCAATTGAGCTAATAGCTCGTACATATAATTGTAAAATTTCATCAGTCATAAGAGCACTAAAGGTCTTCACTGGGTAAGCAAAGGCATTACCTACATATTTCTCCTCTTGGGCTGAGAGACCTGGTTTATCCTTGAAGTCTGGAAAAAGAATTGAAAGTTGCAATTCTCTAAATAAATAAATAAAATAATTTTCCCTCAAGTTAAATATATATATATATATATATATATATATATTTTTACTATTCCAATGAACAAAACCCGTGGCACTATTCCCGAGGGAACAGTGCCAAGGTTTTTTTTTAAAAAAAAATTTTCAAAAAAATTACTGTTCAATGAACAGTACCTGTGGCACTCTTCCTGAGGGAACAGTGCCAAGGGGTAAAAAAAAAGGTTTAAATTTTTTTTACTATTCCAGTGAACAGTACCCGCGACACGAACAGTGCCAAGCGTAAAAATAAAAAAAAATAAAAAAAGTTTTAAAAATTTTAACTATTCCAAGAACAGTACTCACGCGTTAAAGTAAAAATAAAAATAAAAATTTTGCAAACATTACCTGTGGGTTAATATATATATCTATATATATATATATATATCTATAAACCTTTACCTGAAGGATCTGAATTACTCCAAAAATTTGGAAATTTCCCATACGCACCGGAAATAAAAAAGAAACAACTCTTCCAGCCTTTATTGTTTTCAGGAGCTACAACAATAAGGACTATCTTCTTCGATCTACATTGGAAGTACCAAAAGTTATCCTTTTTCTCAGATAATAAAAATGCAAGAATTGATTTAATGTTAGGCAATCATTGCCACACCTTCTCCAAATAATGAAACAGCCTATAATAATTCTCTATAAATTAGGGGCAATTTGAGAAGGAGCTATCTTCAGATGGGAAAGTAAATCTTCTACAAATGGATGAATCGGAAAACGCAAACCAGCAGTAAAAGTCGACTCGAAAAAGCGTACCTCACCCAAACGAATAGAAGAGCATCTATCCTCTGGTTTGGGTTTGTGAAGATGAATAAATGAAGGAATGGAATATTTAAATCTACAATTATGTAAATTCTCATCCTTAATTAAGGATTTTCCTTCATGTGGGGGTTGCTTAGAAAAGGTAGTCCTTGGTCTTGAGGGGGTAATCAACACTAGATTCGCCAGCATAATCGAGATCAAGTTCTTTAACACTTTCAGAATTTGAGTCTTGAGATTGGGATTCAACATTCAAATTTTCTTCATGCACAGACATGATGAGATTGTGGATATCGTGAAAACAACGAAACCACTCTGGAATTACACCAACAACCCAGCAGAGACGACTGAACTCAACTACGTATCTCGCAAATTGAGGTTTGGAAGAATCAGAGTAAAGATAATAATAACTACAACGATCCACAAGAAACTGAAAGTCAAGATCCAACTTAAAAGATTTTGAACAATAAGAAATGAAAAAAGAAAAAGAAAAAAGAAGGGAGGTAAATAAATAAATATATATTTATTTATAAGGAAATCTTTTTTGAGTTATAATGAAATTCTCTTGAAAGAGTCTTGCTAAAATTTGGAAGGGAATTTGTAGTAAAAATGAAATAATAAAATATAAGGAAGTATATACACATATTAATCACCATTTCCTTGGTCCGAAACATACCCAGAAATATGGAGCAACTGATAGGGAAAAATAAACCTACCTTGACCTAACGATAGAGCTAACTAAGTGTTGATCAGCCGCCAGACCTCTTCGACTTTCAAATGGTGATAGAATCTATGATAAGAGCGATGATATTCTGTTAACAAGGATAAGGGAAGTTGTTATTAAAGATAAATCCAATCTTTAATAAACTCGACCAATTATATCAACAAGAGACCAAAAATATGAGACGACTCTTGAAGAAGGTAGAGACAAAAAAACTCCTACTTGAATTATTTTTGATAGAAATTTTTTCTCTAGAAACCCCCACTAACTTGATCGTCGGAGGGTCAACGGCCGATACCACACCAGTGTTTGACTTAGCCGTCTTTGTTTTGCAAGAAACAGTGTCGTATCAGGCCGCGGCGAATTTCAACCCCAACACTTAGAAAATAGGGATCTAAATTCGGAATTCAACAATATATGTATATATATTTTTCCTGGACCCAAAATGGATCTATCATATAACACTCACACCCGACCTATTTTTAAATTTAGATTCAAAAACTCATTTATAGACCTAATAAAATAGACTTGTTGCGTTTGAGAGCACAAAATCGATTCTTTGAATTTGAGGTTAAAGAAAACTTAGTTCAGAGTTTCAAATAAGTTTCTTCAAATTTCAAACATAACATGAATGTAATCAGGTTTCAATTAGTCCACTGAAACCAAATTCTCTCACGTGACGCAGAGTATCGTATGCCACCGCAATTACTCTAGATCGATTACGCATCAAATTTGCATTGATTACACAGTAATTTCAAATAACTTATGCATTGAACATTCAGTGTCACAGGAGGTGATGTGACATTGCATTTGTTTTCCTAATTTTACAAAA
Organism: Cornus kousa; assembly: GCA_025631255.1. Lineage (NCBI taxonomy): Eukaryota > Viridiplantae > Streptophyta > Magnoliopsida > Cornales > Cornaceae > Cornus > Cornus kousa. The sequence goes on along the minus strand of JAOTQH010022572.1, from coordinate 2,318 downwards.
AAAAAAAAAATTAATAATAATAAATCACTGATGTCACTAGTATTTATATTAATTAAGTGTGGATTGTTTAGTCTAAAACAATTAGAGCCTAATAATAATTTTCCCAGCCACAGTTTGAATATAGTCATGCATTTGGCAAGGTTCTCCCAATGCATGGAACTGTATTGTATTTTTTCAAAACAAGTTTTAAGAAAATCTACCAAACAGTGCTTTAATGATTTTTTTTTTTTTTTTTGAATAAACCAGAAACTCCCATAGACAGACCTCTTAGGGACCCACCCTAAGTTACAAACCTGGGGGTGTACAGCTGCCCCCACCATACACCGGGTGACTCCCCCACCATACACCGGGTGACTCGAGGGAATCATAGGAGGGGGCAGTGCTTTAATAATTTTAGAAAGTGAATAAAGTTTGATTTATTAAAAGTTATTTCATGATTGTCTGATGCAAAACTAAAGAATGTCAATTCAATTGTTTGAATTGATTTTGACAACAATTCAAAGCCAGCCATGCATGAAAGTATATAACGTTTGACTAGAAGGTTTTGAAAACCATGCATGGGTCTCTCTTCCAATTGGCACATAAAAACTAGAGATTCCAGCACGACTCAATTTCATAAATATAAGTAGTTGATTAAATAACAGAACATAGTATTTATTAATTTGTATGTCGAATTTGACAACTTGAATACAATCGTTGTGTGCACCTCTAGATTTTATTCATATTTTAGTCTCTTCTTTCTTTTGATTTAGACTTTAATTAATGGACGTGCTTCTTTGATCTATAACATGTGTTTTTATTCAAAATTCAAAACACTTAGTCAGCTGTTACTTGTTTATTTTTTGATTATGTTATTTAATTTCGTAGACTGTTATTGTTGAATTGAGAATTTTCTAAAATTACTTGGAATTGTGTAATAGTAACATCACTGGCCGGTGACTAAAATGAAAAAACAAAAAAGCATATCATATCGTTTTTAATAGTTTGTAACTTTATTAATCTACTATTAATCTGTCTTTATCAAGTGAATTTCATTGTGAAGTCCACATCAATAGCCGGTTCTGTTTTTTTTTTTTTTTTTTTTTTGATACATCATCTGCGGCCAAGATCATTCCCACATTTATTTTTTATTTTATTTATTTATTTTTGTGTTGCTTGTGTATGTCTGGATACAATGTCAGTTCAAATGTGATTTTACAGTTTTATCCCTGTCCATCATATTTTCAGTTCCTTGATTGTTTTTTAACATAGTTTCACAATATTACCCCTGGACACTCAACCTCCCCAAAGATCATGTTATGTTCGTTTTGCTTATTGTATTAAAGATAGAAAATATGGTGAATCATACTGATGCTTCATTTGGAGAACTATACTCACAGAATATGCCTACCATTATGGCATGACAGAACCAACCATCAGTTGGCTGCTGTCCACCGTTTTTAACTTGTCTAAGATGGATTAAGCATGTGTTGCAAAGATAGTTCTGACAATATATTAATACCAAATATTTTCTACTATCCTAAAAGGTAAGCATAAATAAATATTAATTTTTTGATACTCTCTGTTATGGTCAAAACATTACTGTGTGACGGACCTATTTCACCTTTGGTCTTATCTTCAACTAGGATCATTTTCTGATTCTTGTGTCCTTCTATGTGTTTAAATAAATGGCACAACAATTTTAATTTGACAACTATAAACTATTAATCAATAATTTTAAATTAATAATGCAATAACTATGTAAAAGTGTTAATTTTCAATTTAATGGTGTTATAAATTGTAATATGATGTAATATGTTGAGTGTTGCATTTTGATATAAATGTGTTGCAGAGTGTTACATACGAAGTGAGGAATATGATGGGATCTGAATCCTATCTACCTCATCGCTGTGCAATTAAGATTAAATTATTATATTGTTTTACATGTATACATATGTAATGTGATGTCATTTATTTTTTTAGGTTGGAGGGTTATTTGTATTGTCTTTATTTTTCGTTTATTGGAATGATTAGGTCAAATGAAGTCACATGATTAACTTGTTCCTTTTTTAATGCGCTATGCTTACCAATCAACTGTAGAATCTTAGTGTTACATGGGGGGACTTGTCTCACATTGGATATGGATGGAAAATGACATGGGTATAAATGGGTAGGTATGCAGGTGTAATGACCCACTTCACCACATGGTATGATATTGTCCGCTTTGGGCCTAACCTGCACGGTTTTGCTCTTGGGCTTTATCCCAAAAGGCCTCATACCAATTGGAGATAACACCATCACATATAAGCACTTCACCTTCCCTCTACCCAGGCGATGTG
>JAOTQH010021941.1:0-18249 GCA_025631255.1 Cornus kousa | reverse complement strand
ACATATGTATATATAAAGAGTTGTGTCGGTTGATGAAACCAACACATCTCTTCACGTAAATATTGAAACAGTCCCAACCCTCACTATACAAGCAGATGAAATCTTTGAGTCCATCATCCTGTTTTTGCAGACATAGGAGGGGGTTGAAGATCGTTTCCGCTGTAATCTCTTCAAACTGAGTTTCTATATCTGGTATGTCTCCTTTATCAATTTATGCATTGGAGCCATGTTTCTATTTATGTTAGAATTTTCTTATACAAAGATCAACAACCAAGAATCATACATGCTTGGGTATATTTCATTTTTGCTCTGTATGCTTAAATAATTGATATTGTTGCATTTAACCACAATTGCAAGATTGTAAAAAAGTTGTTTTTGTTACTTAAAAATGCACAAGATATATTCAACACTCTGAATTTATTTTAAGGCATAGAGTACTCTGACGTTAGCAAGTTCTATTCCTCAATAGTTCTTCATATTTTACTAGCAATAATTTAGAACTATGATGAAATGGTCCGAACCTAGTCACTATTGCTAAGAAAATTCTAAGGCGTTACTGATTCAATGAAACCATATATACAGTTTGAGTTTCAATATTTATAGGTCGAATATTAATCAATGTAAAATAAAATGTGTACCTGCGGCTGCTGCAGCACGTGGCCATATGGTTTGTTCAATATCCGACCCGTCAATGTGTTCGCCCCACATGCATACCTCACCTCCAAGAACTAATTCCTGTTGCTTGGGGTTTGTGATATTTGTGAGTGGTTCATTCATATAGACTTCCTGCCACATGATACCCACATGGTTCAAATACCATTTGTCCTCATTGCTTACAATGCACCTTAACCCTGACGCAACCACTTGCTGAGCAACACCACCTCCAAGCCTGAAAGAGAGAAAGTAAGCACATGATTTAAAGCTCCCGAAATCTTGAAGCAAAACTTAGGAAGCAGACAGAGATACCTCATTATTTGATGTACTATTGTGTTTTGAACTCTTTGAAGGTTTTACCGTTAAAATGTAATATAACCTGTCTAAATTTTATGAAAAGAGCTTCCAACTGATTTTTTAAGTTCTTCAGACAATATTCATATGTGGGATCATCTCTTGAACTCCTCTGGGATGGGACAAGATGTCATGATTGTAAATAGTTCATCAGTTCCAAGAGCACCTATTGTCTAGTGTTTCACAATCCTAACATAACATTAGATCAGCTACTTTTTAAACAGACGTGTGAAGTACAAAGATCAAGCAAGACCTAGCAAAATCTGCTGTTGAGTTCATGATTTGTATATAAATCAGAACCACGAATATGAAAGATATGATTCTGGTAAAGGGGAATCTGAAAATTAGTAGTGTAACATGTTGGACTATCACAGTTATTTTTTAGTTTATTATGAGATTGATCAACCAAGAAGATTAGAAATATAATTCAATCTTTGCAGTTCACCAATTTACCGATTTGTAATTCATATTCGGGGATGTTTTAAGACTACCAGTAAATAACAAAAATAAGATGAACAATGGTAAAGGCCTGGAATTCTTCTACTAATTCATTCCCCTGGGGGCGGGCGGGCTTAAGTATGAACATTTTAGGTTATAGTCATGAAGAGTCACGTTAAGGCATACCAGTTGTGGACCACAGTTTTCCGGCTCAATTTATTGCCAAAGTTGTTGAAGGTCTCTTCCCTGTAAGTTTTTCACAAGCATAATTTAGATACAAAAAACAATATAATGGAACATAAAGAATTATGAATAAGATCTTATACCAGTTGACAATTTCATATCCATGAGACAAAGCTATTCTTTGTGCTCGCAAGACAAAGTACTGATAAGCATCAGATTCGTTCATTTTATGCTTTTGTAACCTGCAAATCAGTATGTTAGTTTTATATATGCTATAGAAGTGAACATGATTGCAACAATTTAATAGAGAAGTAAGCCTTTAACACCAACAGTACAATTCAACCAACCATGTTTGGAGTGGGAAAACAAATATTATTTATGGATTGAAAGATGATGACTGATGTAATAAATAAAGCCATTTTAGACAATGGCTTTAATATACAAGGACAAGATGAGAAAATTGATGTTCTGATCTAAGAGTGATAGGCCTGGTGTTGTGAACCAAGGACAAAGTAGTAACATATATTTGCATTGTAATACCCAAATTACTCTATTTTAAATTTTTATTAATGTGGATAGTAATTTAGAGAATTTTAAATCATGTGGATATATAATTTCCAAGTTCAGGATAATTTATACTTAGAGGCCAAACAAGGATCTAGAACTTTATATATATATATATATATATATATTACCTGGCAAGGAGGGGGAGAATGGGGTGAGTCAAACTTGGGCACCCACATGACTTAGGGGAGTGCCTCTACCAACTGGACTACCCAGCTCACCTCTTATATATATATATATATATATATATATATATATCCCTATTTATTAATTAGGGTTATATTCTTCTGCTGCAGATGTCTCATATTAGAGAGAGTGCACATCTGGAAAAAGCAGTAGGGCCAACCAAAGTAACTCAATTAGAAACATCATGCAAGTTTGATTTCGCGTTATACCCTCATGTATATTTGTAACTTCATCTATTTGAATTTTTACTAATTAACATAATCTAGTATAAAATTTAAGTAGGTCTAATTAATCTTTGATTATGAAGATGGATATATGTACATATATGTATCTATAACCTTGTAACTCTTTATAACCCATGAATATGATTCTTTTAATACATGAAATTATTGTTTAAGAATGAATTTTACATTTAGATATTAATTTAAATCATAAAATTCGGAAAAACTGTGATTATATGGCGTATGTATACATGTGTAATGTTTATTAACATGAAAAAATCCTAGGTTTGCAAATATACAGAAATCTTTAAATCTCACTGAAAAGCATTGAATTAATTTATGCATCAGCTGAAGATATTACTAAAAAACTATATACTCTCTAATTGCTTTAGATTGTCAAATATTGTTATTAATTTGAAGGGAAATTGGGTTGAAATGAGTGAAACCCTACTCACTTTCATGATTCATATTATTCATGTTAGGACACGAAATTGTGCCCTTTTTGTAGCATTAGAATCTCTAATAGTTGGGGAATGAAAGCCCCTTGAAAATGGTGCTTGAGGGTCGGTTTGAGCTTGGAAATCGCTGGATTGTGAACTAGGGTTTCTGGAAAAAATTTGGGCTAGTAAACAAGTGGAAGAAGAAGATCCCCATGGCAGCACATGGCCACTCACGGTTTAGGCAAGTGGGGGGGATTGTAGCTTAACCCCAAAGCCATCTTGGGTCCTGTTCAGGCCCATTGGGGTCCACTTGCCCATCCCAAAGCTTCTTTTTGCTTCCCAAAATACTGTACCAGTGATATCCATAAGCTTTTAGTGGTAAAAACATAACAAAGAAGAAATATATTTAATCATATAAATGGAGGAAGATGATATTGAAACTTCAAAAAAACCTAAGGCACTCCACTTCTTTAATCCCTATATCACAAGAACTAAAGTGGAGTATCTCAATCTTCTTTTAAAGTGCGGATATCATTTCCGATATTATTTCCTGTCGATAGAATATACTTGGGCAAGAATGCAGAGAATGTGTAAAAAGGATCGTAAGATTTGTTACCAGTTCCTTATATGTGGCGTTATTATCCAGCAACCTGAAATTAATCATTCCATTGTACATGTTGGTGAATAATCATCATTTAGTTATCAGGTTCCATGAAATGGTTAAAATAATTTATGGAATTTCTACTGATGTTAGGTATTGACACAAAAACAAAATATAGAATAAAGTATGCATGGCAAAGGAGACTGCAAATATGATGAGGCATGTTGATCATTTTAATTTGTAAAAACATACAGCATGGCAAGTAGAAACATCATAAAATATGCATATTTATTTACTGTTAATAATTAAAAAAAAAAATCATAATGACATAGAAGAATTAATGATGATAATGCGTCACTTGAATTATTGAATTTTAGACAATCTCTAAGTCTCTAGAGAAGGCTTTAACAAAATTAACTCTAAAATCTTTTTAGGACAATGAATTCAAATCTTGATTCCTTGATAAAGCAATTTCTAACACAAGCATTTTAACCAAAGGAATGGAGAATCAACTTCGCAAAGGAAGTTAGAGTCAACATTATAAGAGATGACAAGGTATCCCCTCTACCTTCCTAAGTGGAAGGTCGTGGGTTAAAGTTCCATTAGGGACAAAAGTGGATGTGTGAGTTACAACTTGGAATATATACATATATATATATATATATAGATGTATGTATCGTTGATATAAATAATTTCCGCAAATTCAGTGAGACCTCTTTAAAATGTTGTACTTTTGATGGTTCTTCCATACATCCAAAATGAATAGGGAAGAAAGTTATTTGCAAACAACTTTTTTTAAAAATAAATTAATTTCATGCCCCCAAAATAAAAACAATCAATTCCGACAGAATTGAAAATCACATTCTGTCATCTCATCTAATTAGTGCAATGCCAGAATAAAAAATATTTGTCTGACATGGATAATGTAACAATAGTTGTAATGTAGTATGATAAAATATAAATATTCAAAAAATATTGAACTCACTGGTATTAACTTCATCTCCTCCCAAATGAACGAATCTAAATTTGAAGATCTTACTGAAATCTGAAAAGTGAGAAGTTTCATGAATGTTATTTCTTATTTTGTCATTGTAGAATGAAGCTAACAAGTTTCGTTAGGAAATAGGAACATTACCTGAAAGAATTCCATCTATTACCTTGAACGTGAATTCATTGCTGACATCAAGTGGCTCTGGACAATCCTTTGATGGCCACAGTCTAGGGTAACCAATCCCCCTAGATATAAATAAAAATAAAATAAGAAGAACTGTTAGGTTCTTGGAGACTGAACTACTTTGTTTCAAGCCACAAAGAAAGCATTTTCTTCATTGATTTTTCAAGACCTAAATTGCAGAGGAATAAAGTTCCTGAGTTCAATGGTATTATTAAAGTGTTTCAAAAGTAACATTTGTGACAATGTTTTTTGTTTCTTCTATTGTTAAGTAAATATTCGTGAAAATGTGATCTTGCATTACACAAGATTTGTAAGAAATACAACAAAACTAGGGACTTTCTTCCGAAACTGATGCTTGAATAGATTCCAATCATAACTAAATGAAACAACTGTATTCCCACAATTTGTACTAAAATTTATGTCATGATTTAGAAATCTTCAAGGACTGCAAATATCACCTCTTTCTCTAGAGTTGCAAAGATCATTTTAACATTAATTTCCAAAATTAATTTAAGGCCTTCATTTTTGTCATTTTAAGATTATTAGACAAGCTAACAAGATTTTACAAACTATGCCCTATCAGTTCTCTCTTTTTTCTTTATTTATCTACAAGAAAATTCAACAAACCCATCTATGAGTGAAGTTTTATCCATAGAATAGGTTTAAAACCTATCTGGAATCACCTGAATCCTAAAGTAGGGGAGGAGAATCCAAAGGAAAGAAATAGTAAAACAAAAAAGGAGTAAAAATATTTATATGATAATCCGTTGCATAAAAAGGTGTTCTCAACATCAATATATGGACTCCAACCTGCCCCCATGATGAAGAATGAGATATGACTGGCACTCATGAGCTGCATTTCTTTCGCCTCTACTTTTGGAGAAGGGCAAGGATAGATAGTTAGGGTTAATTTTTATTTATTTTCTGTTATTTTTACTATGTTTTCATTTTAGGGATAATTTACTAATTTATTATTTTATGGTTTTGATTATGATCTTGCCTGTATAACAAGAAATATTCACTCTTAAATTATTTATTATTATCATGATCTTTAGAGAATTCTCTATATCTTCTTCTCTTTTATCATTCTTGCTCTTCTCAAGTCCTCGGTCTATCAACCTATCTTTTTCAATCTGTCTTTTTACTCCTTCTAGCCTTATCTCTTCTTCTATCTTCTCACCCATGTTTTCTTTATGGTCCAGCATCAACCCTCACTTTAAATTTCAACGGAAATTACTTAACTCACCTGTCACGGTTATAAACTTTCTATTGCTTCCAAATGGCCAATGTGAATTTGCAATTTTATCATAGAAATAAAAACTTAGTTTCTGGTGTGATAAAATTGGTGAAATTACAAAAGTAGCCACAGTGAACATTCTGAAATTTTTAAACCATTGAGCCTGAAACTGAGTCTCTCTCTCCGCACACCGTCTCTCACCACCACCGCCTCCTTTCTCCTATCCATTGCCACAACCTCTTCCATACTCTTTCCTCTACACCATCTGTAATCATTTGCCCTTAAGATTCACTTTATAATCACTGATCTAATATAAGAGAAAAAGGGTCAGAATTGAGATTTTTGCAAATTTAGTTTTTGCAGAGTTAGCTTAGAGAATAATGTGATAGGAGAGAGAGGTGGTGGAAAAGAGGGTGGCAGGTGGAGGTGGTGCCATGGTGATGGCAATTTGAAGAGAAAAAGTGTGAACTGCAGAGACCAGAGAGAAGAGATTGGGGCGTCCGTTTCAAGCACTAATAGTGATTTAGGTTGGGGGAGCAGGAATTACACAACAGAATTGGTGGCAATGGAGGGTTGATGATGGTGATAGGCACTAGGATTTGTAGAGCCTGCTGATTCAACATCATCATCCTTGACTTAATCTCATATGAATGGGGTTGTTGATTGTGGAGACCTTTGTGGTAGGGAACATTGGCCTCCTTATGGGGGTGATTGTGGAGACTTGCGTGGGTGAGTGCGAGCTACCACAGGTTGCACAATCCCACATCGTCTAAGTAAGGTGAAGGTGAAGTGCTTATATGTACAAGTCTTATCTCCAAATGGTATTGAGATTTTTTGGGTAAAACCCAAGAATTAAGAATGAAACCACGCGGGCTTAGACCCAAAGCGGATAATATCATACCATGTGGTGGGATGGGTTGTTATAGAGGACAGTTTGTTATATAATCTATCTGTAATTGATTATAACCTCTAACATGCATAAATTTTGCAAGATAATTTGCAAAATTAGGGGTTATAACAATATATTAATTTGCAGAGTTTATAAATTAATTGTGTAAATTTAACAAAACTAATTTGTAATTATATATTGAACATTCTGTCATTTCGTAATATATAAGGGAATTTTCTAGCATTTAAATAAAAATCCATTAACGGCCTTAAGAGACCCCTAAGGGCCCTAACACCTAAAGGAATATGTAACTTTAAGGGAGATTAATGTAACTTTTGAGAAAGTTTTAAGCGAGGGTGCAAGTTACAAAACTCACAGGAGGTCAAAGTAATTTACCCTATTTTTTAAAGTTGTTCTTCTAATTTCTAGGTTTATAGTTTAAGTTGTTGCAACATAAAATGTTTACATGGGCTTTTCATTTGTTTTGAATAAATAATGTAACAAAAGGAACATAAAATAGTTTTATCTACAATTTTGTAATAAAATTGTATCATAGATTTTCTTGCTAGGTGCATAATTAAGCAGACATGTCAGAGGCATTCCATGCCCATACGAGTCCTGGAACATTAAGAAGAGTCATGTGTCGATACTTCTTGCATTAAGAAGAGTCCAAACAATATGCCAACTCATTCATGGAAAAAAAAAAAGCTATTTTCCTTGATACAGTAAATAATTTTAAAAAAATAAATAAAACCTTATATCAGAAATGGAGAGAAATTGAGAAAAGAGATTTGTCATAAATACCAGGAGAGAGCATGCCCTGGAACATCAATTTCTGCCAGTACATTAATCCCTCGTCGTTGAGCATAACTGTGAAAACTCAGAGTTAAACAATTAGGAATACACAAATTGGGGAGAATATTTCAATTTAAGCATAAAAAATAAGGCAGAAATCACTTGCCTCACAATTTCAGCAGCATCAGCCGCTGTGTATCGTTCTGAAATCGAATAAGCACCATTCCACAGTTTCGGATATGAAGGTATCTCCAAAGGGAATGATTGTTTATCTACAATGTGCCAGTGTAACACATTCTACATGAAATGAAAAAAGGAACAGATGAATAGGTCAATTTTTGTCATTGAAAAAAGGAACGAAATGCAAGTCAAACTTCAAATTCTTGCCAAAAGCAAACAAATGTCTGGATGGTAAGAAACTTAACAGAGAAGGAAACTATTTGCTAAGTTAATAAATTTTGAATTTTTTTCCACATTAACGCTAGAAGTACTGCCTTGTGGGATCAAAACAGTACTAATAGAAATCATAGGAACTCAAATCAGAAAGAAATCTTTAAGTACCAACTAGTTGGGTCCACTAAACACAGCATTTCCTTCCATTCAGCATTTATTTTAAATCTGCATAAGATGAATTCTAGGAAAAGCAAAGAAATAAATCTTTGATCTCACAAGTGGGTGCCAAAGAAAACAATCTTGTACATCTTAAATAAGCTAACCAAAGGATCACTGGGACATACAGACTAAAGTGACATAATCAAAGGATGCTTTACATACCAATTTAGCGTAAGCCATAGAATCAATAACCTTCTTTATCATCAATAATGGCTGATAGTGTCGTGATGTATCTGCACAATTTTCTTTCATAAGTCAGAACAATCACATTTGCATCTTAAATATAATCTATTTTCTTATTAACAAAATATGAACAAGGGAAACTAAGTATGCCATTTTTTGAACACTATCAACTCTAAGCTTAAATTTATAATGAGGATCACTATTTGTTTCTGGCTTTCTAGGAGTTTTTCAGGTTCTAGACACTCGGCAAATTTTATAGCTGATTTGAGTTGTGTAAAAAGTGCCAATCCCTTGTGCTCCTATGTACTTCATGTTTGCACGGTTGCCCCCCTGCCTGTGCTCTTGTATGTAAAATGCATTATCTTGTCTAGAAGAATGACTCTTTGTAGCACGTAAGGGCAATATTCAAGTGCCCGGTTGGAGGTTAAGAATAGACTGCGCCTTCTATGTTAATTCAGTTGCAACTTTCGTAATGACTAGAATCCAAAATTTTTATTTGTTCCAGCCATAGACTCAGTAGAAAACTATTTGATATTAGTGTGTTATCATTCAAATTCTTTTGATTTGGACTGATGGGTGTCGCAGCCTCACGTTTTATTACATTAATATCCATGCAACTTCCTAGTAACTACAAAAACACATTAAGGAACACATTACACATCACTAAGATGGAACCATTTAGAAAAATAAAAATAAAAAATTAGTTTCTTCAAGTGTTCAGTAATTAGAATCCACAACCACCGGACTATCATTTTCATTGTCATCTACAAGCTTCTACATTTTTCCCACCTTCTTGTTTTAAATTTTTGTGAATTAACTGAACTTTCTTTAATAATTAAATTGTTTTTATAAGAAAAACCCACGCCTATGTACCGATTGAGACATGATCCCTGAACTGTTGCACCTCCCTCTTAAGGAGTTGAAGGAGATACCACCCAAGACAACAGATGATGGTGACTTAACTAAGAAAATATTAAATACAAAATGACAAGATGCTAACAATTTTCATACCAGCACGATACATATAAAGACACTCTTGAGACTATCTGAACCCAACAATCTTGTAAGACCAATGCTCCCATGCTCCCAATCAGTACCCTAATTACGTAAGCGAAGGCAACATCTCTCAGTTTGTTAACCAATAAGAGATTGGGTTAAAATTACTTTATATTAGTGGAACAACAAATTATTAACTGTGTTTACTTTAAATGCCGGTGTATTCAATTTGGATCTTTAAACTAATTAAATATACCCAATTGAATTTGTGCATGGGACTCAAAACATCAGTGATTTATATAAATTAATAAAAATAATTTCCTTATAGGAAAGAGACAAAATTAATGATCAGTCAACAAATAAAGGATGCATCCAAAACAACTGTATGTATATCCTAATCATAGGACTGACATATAGTAAGGGTAATGAGAAAAGCATCTCACCAATTAAAAGCCCTCGATAAGAGAACCTTGGCTGATCAGCAATGGTCCATGGGACCTGATGAACTTCAATTACTCTGCTTGTGAAGTTAAAATGGCACAATTGGCTGAATGTCTGTAACATATCATGCCAAAGAGAATAGTTGTAAGATCCAATTACGTCTTTCATAAATTCAAAATCAGTAACTTTTATGAGTGCTACAAGAGAGAATATGCAACCTGCAGCCCATGTAGAGCCCCATAAACTGTCTGTGCCTGCATTTTCAAAATTGACTCGATCAGAAATTTTAAATAAAGGAAAAATGCACATTAATATGCAGGAATAGATAAAGCAAACTTGAGCCACCTCAAGATGTGCATATACTGGTTTTCCATTTGCAGGAACAGATAACTTGTATGACTCATCAACACCGTATTGTAACTGCAGAGAATGATAAGTTCAATTAAAAAATATCACATTAGAACTATAAAATAAATAGAGGAACCAAATTACAAAGTATGCCCAATGGATCACATATTGGAATTTCAGTGGCTAATATGTAATAAAAATGAAGTTGTGAGACTAAGAAAGATAATGTGCCCAAATCTTAAGAAAAACATTTTTGGTTCTTTAATCTCAATTTGCTAACGAAGTTAGGACACCATTTTATTCCAAGTTCTTATAAGAGTGTAATACCCTGTTATTAGGAACTGAAGCTCAACAAAATTCTCTCAAATAAATAAGATAATGTGAACCCAAAAAATAAATAAATAGAGAAACACGAACTCTCACATTTTTCTTATTTCTAAGGATTATCTTCATTCCAAATTTCAAAAATAATATTGTAGAAAATTCGACGTAGAGGGGAAAGGGAAAAAACATTTATAATGCCTAAATATAAAATTTACTAGATTTTTAGTTTTTTACTGAATCAAGTAATATTAGTAAGATATATCAATGCCATCAGTGAGTTTTATATAAAATAGAAAACAGAAAAACAAAAATCAGACCATTCTATACAGTGTAAATCTCAAAAAAAAAAAAAAATCTTGATTTCTTGGAGAAAATAGAACATTCTACGTCCCAAAATCGAGTATGTATTACAAATGAATAATGACATCAAACATAAACAAGAAATTTAGCACATACAGACACCCCAAACCATAAATTAAAGTCTTCCCTGTCCAATAGAATGAGAAAGCTAATGCAATCTTTGTCCAAACAATACCTCATCATTTAGCGAAAAAACAACCACACTGAGTCCCTGGAGCACAACTGGCTGATCAGAATTGGTTAAGTTACTGTCAATAACATGAGCAGCTTCAACGATATCAAGTAATCTAGAGAATCCATCCTTCAATATTCCAGAAGCATCAGGATATTTGCTTCCATCAGTCTTGAGCTCAAAGTCTTTGCTTAGATAAAGAGTCGAATGTCCGTAGCTCACTGATTTTGGCATCGGCCATATGTTAAGGCGATTGGTATCAACAGCAGATACTGCAAGAACTTGAAGGAATAGTCCAAGAAGAAATATTTGGACCGCTATCGGCCCCATTTCAAAAATCTAGCAAGCAAAATCAGAGAAGACTGAGAAATCAAACTCTATAATATTAACTGAAAATGTTTGTGCAAGAGCTGTGAGCACATAAATCACAGGTCCTTCAACTTGAAAGAGAGTCATTAAAAAACTACAGGCATCAGAGAAAGAAGAAGGTGAGGAAATAAATGATAAGATTTCCTTTCTTTTTTGGTTAGGTAAGTACTCACACGCACATTTCAAAAATTGCCCACTACGGAACTCGAACCCCTTGCCTCCCGTTATACCATTGGACTAATGGCCCATTGGTATAGACTTCCTTTTCTAAAATTCACCTCTTCCATTTATGTGTGAGAACATAAATCACAGGTCCTTCAACTTGAAAGAGAGTCATTAAAAAACTACACCCATCAGAGAAAAGAAGAAGGTGGGGAAATAAATGATAAGATTTCCTTTCTTTTTTGGTTAGGTAAGTACTCACATGCACATTTCACGAATTGCCCACTACGGAACTCCAACCCCTCGTCTCCCATTATACCATTGAGCTAATGCCCATTGGTATAGGAAGTCAAAAATATATGATTGTTTGCATATATACAATTGCAAAAGTATCAAAAATAAAGAAAAGATACAATGAATATGCAAATATCAGAATTCAGCGGTTGCCATTTGGTGATGGTGATAAGTAACTAAATTTTAAGAATAAACATAAATTGTAGCACTCCATGTGGAGCAAGCCCATTTAGGGGAAAGTAAAAAAGTGAGAGCCTGACTTCTTTTCTTTTTATGGTATATTTGATGAGAGAATGTCCACTATTTTGGGTCCAAAGAAACAAATAAAAACACCAATCCTGCTCAGCCAAGTTCATGTGTCTGGCTAAGATAAGGTGAGTTTCTATCAACAAAATATAAAATGATGAAAAAAAAAAAACCATCAAATTTAATTTTGCGTCCTCCTACTTCTTAGCATATAAAAGGACAATGAAGAAGAAGAAGAATACATAAATCAGAGAAGCATAAACACATACATATTATATACATAACAGTGACCAAAACCAGAAAGAGAGAAACCACAACTCACCTAATGCTGAAGAGTATAATGTGGGTATTTCCAAGTTCAATTTCTGAACCTGAAATTCTTGAATTTCCTGACAGGCAGAGTCAGATAAATGGCATATCAAGTGTGTGGGTGCGAGAGAGAGAGCTAGCTATGTAAATCTGAATTCTTGGACAAGATAAAGCCAATGATGTAAGGAAAAATGAATATTAGTTTGGACCATCTAATAGAGAAATAGAGGAGAATCTAGAGCTCAGAGGAAAAAGACGAGTGTAATTACAGTAGATTTCAATTTTTTTTGTTTTTGTTTTTTTTTTTTTTATCACGTAGATTTCAATCAATGGGTCTCCTTTATGTAGATTTACATGTGTGTGTACAGTGTATATATATACACACACACATACATATATATAATTAATTTGGTTATTTCTTTGTGGGTTTTGGTAGGGGGATTTGTACAGTACTGTAGTTATTGTACTATTACTTAACAGGCTGTGTGCGCGCTGAGTGTGTGAAGGGCATTTTGTCGGCACTAAATTGGTGGGAAATATAATATATCCCGCCATTATGACCCAACGGATTCTTTCATCAATTGACTAGACTACCCCTGTCTTCACCTCTCATTAAATGCCCCTATGATATTGGCAAATTTACATTCCAATTTATATAGAATAAATAATGATAAGAAATTGGAGTGATGGAATTAGTTTGTTTAGTCATAAAATCCATGTTGCTTTCGATCTATGAATAATAAAGCAATTTAAAAATAAAAAAAAATTAATACAAATTCGGCAAAGATACACAATAAATGTGTTATCTTTATATGTATAAAAATAGGAGTAAATTATACTGATCTTTCTTGACCAATGGACAAATTATATACTATAATTAAATTTATTACTTTGACTCCCTTAAATTCATTAGTTAACCATCACAAAATGATTTTGAAGGTAAAAAGTCAATAATTCCCTTTACAGTATAATAATGTACTATATATACAAGAGTATGGAAAAGTTCTCATTTTATAAATTTTTTTCAATAATTATGTCCGAAAGAAAATGCTAGTGTATCGTTAAGTGTACATGTCAAATCTCAAAACGATCTATTTATATATAATTTGTTCAAACTTAAAAGAAGATCACTATAATTTACCCGAAAATTAATATTCATATCATACTTACAAAAGTATGACCATGCATGCAAAAATTACATTTATAATATTCAAAATTTGTTAAAAAATTTAAAAAGTTTGCAATAAGTAATCGAAATATCTGAAAAATATACCATATAAATAAAAATACTTGTACTGATGTACATTTTAAAATTATAAATACACGCAGAAAGTATGATGCGTGTTTGCTAGCATCGAAGGAGTGTTAGTATCTGAACATAATTTTTTATCCATTGCGAAAGATAAAGGACTGTTAATGTGTAATTATCAAAAAAAAAAAGTTAAATAAATAAATAAATCTGATATTGTGTTTTGTCTGTCCATGTGATAAGCACTCAAATTGACTACTCTATCAAACTCACTCGTGTCCATGTGCTCTGTCTTTCTTTCTTGTTGTACCCCAATAAAATTAAGTCTCCCAATTCTCGGATCAACTTCTTGTTTTAAAATATACTTATATATATATATATATATGCGAAACTAATGTAGTTGGCTAAAGACGATTAGGACAGAACAAAAAAATGGTCAGATAATAGTGAAGGAACAACCACGTCAGACAGTGACTTCAAAGGGAAAAAAACAAACTAGAACTGCATCATCAAATTGCTGAAAACAATATTCTATGATTTCATATTTGAATTTCACGAATCACTTTTTATTTTTTTAATACACTTAAATCCGCTTTTGTCTACTGTTTTTGTGTTGACCCAAAACAGAATAGTGTTTCTGCGTGAAGAATGTTCAATAGTTTTTCTCTTCTTTTTGGATATTGTTAATCGCTACAGAGTTTTTGTTACCATACAAAAGCAACTAATTAGGTGTTTTTCGAGTTTTGCCTCTTTTTCATATATGTTTTGCTCAAATCAAAGCAAACATTATCAAAACACGCTTCCGGATTTCGCTTTGTTAGTGCGAGATCAAAAACAAAAGAAAAACACAATAAAGAAAAAATGGTTGCCAAACAGGGTCTTAATGTTGTATTATTTTCATTAGGATAAATATCTAAGGAGCACGATCACTTCTACAAAGGAGCCGTACTTGTGTCGGACATCGACACTCCTCAGATACTTGTCTAACACTTCATACACACGTTCATAAATAAAAATTAATTTGATTATTTCAAACACTTCGTTGACACTTCCCATACACTTTGCCGACACTTCTCGAATATTTCTAACACAAGTCTATTCACTAATTTTAAAAATAACATGAATAATATTATGACAAAGTAGTGAAATACTGATATATATGATATAAAAATCTTTACAATAATGACATAATATCATTTTCTAATTCATTTCAGAACTCTTTATATAGAAATTATAAATGAATGAAAGTTTTATAATATTATTACTGAATTGATGTAAAAAGATAAATATTTATATTTATATGTAGCCGTGTCTACGCCGTACCCGTGTCCTATTTTTTAAAAATTTGATTTGTCCACGTATTCGTGTCCTGTGTTTGTGCTACACAGGGTAAAACTAATTATTACTTTAAGATAAACAAATTTTTCTTTAAAAAGAAATAGAAATGAAGAAGCAATATTATGAGAAAAATAAAATATTTCACTATATAAAATATATATTATATATATTCATACGAGATTATAAGTGGTTAGAATTGCAACATAGAACATACGATTAAAAAAAATAAAAAATTCTATTTAGAAGCAGATCTATTTTGAGTAATTTTATCTAAATTATCATTGATATTCTGTATATATATAACTGTTTTCATAATAAAAGTTGTTTCGGAGAGAACTCACCTCACAATATAAGTTGTCATTTAAATTTCTTTCTATCTATCCAAACTCTAAAAAATTTTAAAAAAAAATCTCTTTCCTTCATTTTTTTAGTGGTTTTCACCCAACTAAACAAAACCAAAAGGAAATGTTATTATAAAGAAGAAAATTTAAGATTGAAAAGAGTAGAGTTTGGGCTTGTGGGTCATATAAAACAGTATTGCATTGCCACCCAGAAAAAGGTAACGAAGCCCATGAAAGACCTGTTTTCTGTGTGGGCGTTTTGGGTGGGTTATGTTATAACCCAAATTAGACCGTTTGGAGATGGTCAAAGCCCATCAGATAGCCAGCTCTATCATTACATCATGTTTTCGTTTGGAAATGGAAAACCAAATTGCGTAAACCAGGATTCTTCTGTAAATCTTTTTTATTTTCTTGCCCAAAATATAATGAAGAAGATCTTCAGACTGATGAACCGTATTTTCGTTGACTTGTGAAAATCTTTTGCGATTTGTGAAATCTAAGAATTTTGATCCATGTGCCTCACGCATGATCTCATCCATATGCTTTAGGCACTGAATTAGTTTATTAATAACAAACTTCTTTATTATTATTATTATTATTATTCAGTTCTAGTTAGTATTTTATTACAATTCCATATTCAAATTATGTCATTAAGCATACTAATTAATAATTCTACAATCATCAATCTTTTCTTTAAAAATACAATTTGCACAATAATTTATTAGCAGAACTAGTCATGTATGTAGCTTCTCTTTATATATACGTGAATTAATCTATCATTTTACTTTATTCTTTAATGGCTTATAAGTTATAATGACTTTTAATTATTGAGGCTCGGTTATTTGATAATTTTATTCGAATCTTATAATAGAATTTTAAAATATTGCTTAGGCAGAAGTGTAAAAATGAAGCATATACTATAGAGTTTGTATAAATTGGAATTCCCTTATATTATTATTCTTATTATCATCTAATTGCTGAAAAGATATCTTCAGGGTTGGAATGATTGTTATTTGTTATCTCTTTCAAGACCCTAACCACTCTAATCCAATTTGGAAGGTATAACGTGAACATCTAAGTTCCTTTGTAAAATATTTTTTAAAATTTTTTATGGTATTTAATTATTGTATAATATTTACGAAAGAAAAATTTTATTAATACCTAATAAAAATAATTTATTCATTAATTTTCTGTAAGTTATTTTTTACTTTTTAAAAAAAAAAAAAATTAAAATAAAGTTTACTAAGTTTTGAAATTTGTTTAATACTTTAAATTTTGACAAATAAGTTATAGAAATCATATTTAAATATAGGCATACAAAAATAGTAAAATAAATATATGAGAAAAGTTTTTTTTTTTTTTTTTCTTTTTTCGAATAGTTTTCTTTTTCCCATAATACATAAAACAAGAAAACAGCTCCTTGTTATATATTCATAAATATAAAAAATTGTTTTTCTATATTTATTTCTTTTTTAAATTTGAAAATTTTCTTTTAATATCAAATAGAGTTTGCTTTATATGTGTGTTTATGACATATTTAAACCAAAAAAAAAAACATAAAAAAAGAACCGTGATAGACTCAAAATTCAGTGACAAAAAGAAAGAGATTGTGGCTATTACATATTATCAAATTTTAAAGGGCAAATTACAAATAAAAAAAAAAAAAATTGCTTCAATTATTATATTTATACAAATAATCCCCGTGAACTATTATTTGAACCAAAAACATAATAATCATCTTTCATTTTTTTTAAAAAAAAATTAGTAGTTGGTTTGTTTCCAATAGTCGAGAGGTTATGCAATTTGTCCAATCTTAAAATAACTAAATAAAATAAGATTTTTGAAGGAATGGAGGTTTAATATTTGTGCAACAGAAGCGGACAAATCTTTTGGATGAGAAGTCAAAAACAGGAATTTGTTTTTGATGGACGGTGGCCAACACATTTGTCCCACCATGTTTAACATTGCCGTCTCCCATTTTATCAGTCCCTTTCCCACACCACAAGCTGGGCTCACCATTGCATAAAATGCATGCATCCCCATATATTTAAGTGTTTTTTTGTAAGTAAATTCTTATATTGAATGGACCTTATATTCAACTTATTATTTAATTGATTGATTATATTCAAAAGGTCCTATTAAACAAACATGACATGAAAACTTTCCGTTACACTCATTTATCTTTTTCAATTTCTTCATTCCAAAAAAACGGCTCTCAGGGTTTGAATTATACGGTGTTCTAAATGGTTCGACACCGCGACACCATCATCATTAATCGTGAGAAAAAAAGAATTCGAGCGTCATCAATATTTATTAAATGACAAAGACATTGTTGAAACAAAGATGACTTTTCTCGGATGAAATGAAAATTGGATTCATGTAACAGGAGAAAGATTTCTCATTCCTTAAACGGAAAGATATGTGGCCATGAAAAAGGGATTAAACGGAGCAGAATTGACTGGGTGGTAGAGTAATGGAAACACTTGTTTCTTCCATATTTTGGACTTTAGCACCAGAGGAGTACTGAACATAGTGACATGGACAGTATGTGCAGCAGGGACAGAGGGCTCCAGTACCTTTACCAGCTCCACAGGTTCCACGAATTCAGGGACAGACACATCTGGCTCTACCGGCACCGCCGCAGAATCAGGGACAGGCACCACAGCAGTTGCACTATGGCAGGGTGTACAATCCCATGCCACAGGATGTTCAGGCACCTCAGTCTGTTGAGGGTAAGTTTCCTATTCATGGTTTACATGGACGTGTTTT
>JAOTQH010021832.1:0-18249 GCA_025631255.1 Cornus kousa | reverse complement strand
GTATCAGGCGAAGTAGGATGGTCCTGCTTTTAAATAAAGATGCAATGGTACTAATGTACCATGGGGTACGCTGTACATAGTATCTGGACAAGTTCAGTGGTGATATATATAGTAGTGATTATTTGTCACACTCTCTTCCTAGAAATATTTAATGCTTACTACTGCAACACGAGCTTCTTCTGATGACAATTGAAAATGCTCATTTTAAGCTAATGCTTAAATTTTCTAGTTGGAGTTGAAATTATGAATCGTAGCTTTCTGAGATTTGCTAGACAACTCGCAATTGCCATGTTTGTGCTTTATAAGCCACTTCTTTTCCGGTCTCTCTTCCTCTAACAAGACCAATTACTCAATACAGGTTACTTGCACTGATACGTGAAACGTGAATGTTTTGAAAATAACAAAGAGTGTGCAAAACCAACAATTTTTATATAACGGAACAAGTTGTGATCGATGTATCAGAGCTACTCCCCGACAAAAAAAAAATGAATTACCCCCTTTAAGTTTCATTAGCATGCCATATACATGTCAAAAATATCTGAGACTGTCCTGAATTGTGTAGCCATATTTGTACAAACAAGCTGCTGTGATCATAGTTAGTAAATCTGAACTCGCATCATATAAAAGATCGTTCAGTCTTGAACACTAGTACTTCAACTATGATGATAACAATCACAGTACACACCCTTAGCTTGGCCTGGTGATATAGTCTTTGACTCTCTGCGGAACAGTAGAAAGGGCAAAAAGGGAGACAAAATATTGGTCGGTAGGTTTCATTTTTATTTTATGGCTTTGTTCAGTCGAATACACACTCAACTGGTGTCTGCACTGTGGTGGTCCTGTCGGTGACACCATTTTCAACACTGTGCACATGATTCACGCGTGCCCTTTTACCTCTCACTCACACACACACACACACACACACACACACAGAGTGCCCTAATTGTATTTAATAACACAATGCATGTCCACCCAAATGGCCACAGCCCCTGCATCATGTTTACTATGCCTACCATTGCAGTAACCAATGCCACACCTTGTCTCATGGCAGACTCATCAACAAAATGAACACACACTCAAAGTTGACTCTGTCTATGCTCATCAAAATCATAAAGTAAAATATATTATTAAGGGTAAAGTGCACTAAACCCCCCTGAAGTATGAGCTGATTGCAATAAACCCCCCTGAAGTAAGTAAAACCCCCCAAACTATCATTTAGTTGCAAACCGTGATGTAACGTTAAGTTTCCGTTAACTAAAAAGAAAATTACAGTTTAGCCCTTAGTTCAGTCGGAAGCGGACACACACACAGTCCATGAACAAACAGAAAGCTTGGCAAACTGCATGCTCCATTGGCGACGGTGACCAAACCCATGAACTCCACACCATCACCGGTGACCAAACTGAAGCTTCAAAGAAAAGACCCAAGTAACCCAATAATTTTGAGATTCTTTAATTCAAATGAGATATATATATATATATATATATAGCAGTAAGCTACTGGAAAGCCACATGGAAGCAGTTTGCCCTCAGATTTAGGAAGATAAGTACCAATCCAAGAAAAAACCTATAACTAGATAAAGGTCCAACAAGTAAGAAAAGGTATGGAATGGAAGTAGGAAGATTGATGAATAACTGCTTCCAAAAGTGAAATGTATTAATGTTTTAATGCTTTCAAACTGTCGTGATAGCATCCCTGCTATCTTTTTCATTCTAGGAAGGGCTTGTGCGTCGATGACTGTAACTTCTTTGAAGCACAACTGTCACCATTCATCTTAATTCCATAAAGTATTTAGGTTTGCACCAAGCATAAATTTGATTGTCACTTCAAGTCTTCAACTTTGTCTCTGTTTAATCAATTTGAAGGAATTGCAGAGGTTTCGTGGGTTAGGTCAAAAATAAGGAAGTTACAGGGGTGGGACAATTGCCCAGTCGCCGGAATTGATGGTGTTTTGGATGTCGCTGTCCATGCCGCTATTCGAGATGATGGCAAGCGAACCGCCTTGGAAATATGCTAAGAACAATCCTTTCCCAGATATAAAACTCTTAAAGTAGGGAAGATAAATTATTAGTTATAGTCCAAGCACCATTCAAAACCAGACCATTCTCGTAGTCTTTGCTATCAAAATCTCATACATCCATAATTGGCCTGAAGAAAGAAATCATTTTCACCATTGAGAGCATCATATGCTGAGAACGAACCCAAGAAATTGCAAACGAGGACTTGGTCTTGAGTTTGGATATATATATATATATATATATATATATATATATGTTCATCATATCACAAACCCCCAAATTTGAAGCCCTAATTTTCAGTCTCAGCAAATCCTCTCTCGTTCGCCATTGATTTTCAGCAAGTATATCCTTCTCATTTGCTCTCAAATCTCAATATTCAGGTGACTCAATCTCAAATCTCCATATCCAGTTCAGTTCCATTGCTCATCGGTAAGCTCACCGGCATCTTCCAAATTCATCGCCACCATTGCCGTAATTCATTGAATCTTCGCGACTCCTACAGTTGTTACCGCCACCGTTCTGATCCGCGACCTTCTTTAAGAACAATCGTCGCCGTCCCGTGGGTTCATCCTCGCTTGCCGCCTTCGTTTCAGTTCAACTCACTGCCGTCTGCCCATGTGGTTCAGCATCGCCATCGCGAATAATCATTATGTTCTCCGGTAAGCTCGCCGTCGTCGAGCACCTCTATCACTACCGCTGCAGAACAAACCCACTTCTCACCGGTATTGAAGTTCTTGTTGTTGCCGGAGTTGGAGGCCAAAGAGAAATAGGTGGATTAGGGAGAGAACGGTTGTGGTGGCGGCCGTGGACGGTGAGGTGGTTGTGAGGGAAAAATATTTTGTGGGGGAAAGAACTGTGGCGGTGTCGGTGGTGGCCATGGGCGGATGGTGGAGGTGACGGCCATGGAAAGATGCTGTAGGTTGTTTGAAGAGAAAGAAGGGAGGTAATATATATATATATATATATATTTGTGTATCTATATATTCCTCTCGGTCTTCGTTGACGATACATTGATAAGCAAAATTTACACATTCAAGGTTATTTTTGTCATTATTGATTTTAATCTAGTCACGTGAGTCATGTGCCGTCTTTGGACGTTAGATTTTAAACGGCCCAATAACGTTTTGCAACAATTGAAATAGTTTAAGGGGTTAAGTGTACTTCACTTAGTTCAGGGGGGTTTATTGAGAAAGAAAAAAAAGTTGAGGGGGGTTTAATGCACTTAACCCAAACATTTATTGAAACATTTAGGAGGTCTCTTATAGTTTTGGCAATGAAATAGAACAACTTCATTTGTGGACTTGTAGGTCAACCAGGACTTGCAATGGGCTTTTTCCTCGTGTGGCGCTGTTTTGGTGCAATTCCATGTAGTCTTTGTATGTGAGATGTCCGTATTTGATCTCACTCTTTCAGTCCAACAGTGGGCTTGCAGGTGCAACTATGGTCGTCAATCCAGGTCCATTGCCCACAACTATTGATATCCTTGTTTTTTCTGCATTTGTCACTCCCCGATGCTTCAAAGTTTTGTACCTTCCATTGCTCAGAATCTAATATCACATAAACATTCATTATGATCCAAGGGGTTAGAGTAATAGTGACCCCATGTTTGAAATAGGGAGTATGGCGGTAGCATGAGTGAGCGCCACTTCTGAAAATAAGCACACTTGGCCAGTACTTATATGGCATGCTCCTGAAAGGACTAAGTATTCTAGCACCTCGCGCTCGCTCGCGCTAGCACCCCATACTTCCTTGCGCTACCGCCCCACACTCGCTTGCGCTAGTACCTTCGCTCTCGCTCACGTTAGCTTCCTATCGCTAGCACCCTCGCGCTAACTCCCTCGCACTTGCTCGCGTTAGCACCTCGTGCTCGCTCGCGCTAGCACCCCATACTCCCTCACGCTACCGCCCCACACTCGCTCGCGCTAGCACCCTCGCGTTAGCTTCCTCGCGCTAGCACCTTACGCTAACTCCCTCGCACTCTCTCGCGCTAGCACCTCTCACTAGCTTCCTCGCACTAGCACCCTCGCGCTCGCTCACGCTAACTCCCTCGCATTCGCTCGTGCTAGCACCTCGCGCTAGCTCCCTCGCACTCGCTCGCGCTAGCACCTCGCGATAGCAACTCGCACTAACTCGCTCGCGCTAGCTTCCTCGCGCTAGTACCTCACGCTAACTAGCTCGCGCTAGCACCTCGCGCTAACTCCCTCGCGCTCACTTGCGCTAGCACCTCGCGCCTTGCACTCCCTATCGCTAGCACCTCGCACTCGCTCTCGCTAGCACCTCGCACTCGCTTGTGCTAAAACTCACTCGCAGTTGTCCGAAGCAACCATCCTTCCAGCTCTTTCGAGGTCGCTTCGAACGACCTCGAGCTTTCTGCTTTGTGAGCTCCCCTCTTTTTTGGATAGAGGGACCTCGAAATATAGACTCGGGATGTGGCCTCGCGAGGTCAAGAAGGCAGAACCTTGGAGTAGGCTCATTCCTATGCTGGGTTCGGGAATCTAAGGGCATGTGGACAGGTGGCTGAGATCCAAGGTACCGCCTCAATCCGAGGTCAATGCAAGGGGGAAAGGACATTCGGTATCCTAGCTCGAGCTATGAGTGATAAAAGTGCATTAATTACGAAAGACATTTGATAAGACCTGTATTAATTAAGGAGCGCCATTACCTCTTTGGACTGGGGGGCAAAACGCCACGGTCCATCCGTCAATGTCCCATCTGTCGGGAGGGGACACCCTCGAACCCTTGAGCAAGAGCGGGCTCACCCAAAGGATTGAGAGACATTGAACGAGGGAATGAGCACTATAAATAGGCGCACTAATCAGCCTCTTAAAGAGGGACAAGGACCCTAACCACCAGACATTGCCGAGCTCAAGTTTATTGAGTACCGAGGTCGGCCTTCCCTTTCTTAATCTTTACTGTGCAAAGATTCCCTTGTATCGCTTGGATCTCCACTTGGATACTGATCTCAGATTTCTTGGCTTCCGTAGAACGATCTCCTCATCCTACTCACAAACTACCATCAACAGTTGTCTCTGTACGGTCATTTATAGATGTGTTGTCAAGTTTAAAAAGAAAAAGAAAAAGGGAGAGTTCAAATATATATATATATATATATATATATATATATATATATATATTACCCTGAAGATTCCCCAGTCAGCGCAGGCAGAGTCGATGGCCTGAATAGTGATCATTTTATAGACCAATTAAATCAATGACAGGGATTGATGCATGGCTAACTGACAATGGATTTTTGGTCAATGGTAAAACATATTGTGAAGGCAGCTTGGTCAAGCTAGGCAGCATATCAGTAAGGTACTTGACGCCTTTCTGGTAATCGACATTACTGGGCATCTCGTGCGAAGACATTGAGGTAGTAAGAGCAGTGAGATTTAATGTTGTAAGAACATTTGAGTTCATAATTAATATAGGCATTGTTGTGCCAAAAGTTATTTATTAAGCTAATCCATGTGTGTGGACAAGACATGGCACAAGTTTGTGTTGATTGTGTTTTCTCAATTTGTGTAGCCAAGTAGCTCTAGCGTGCATATGAAAAATTCCCATGCTTTGTTTGAATAAGACATGTTTATTTCGTTAGATTCTCAAAGTAAACACTCCATGGTTTGAAAAGCATTCAAGTCATAATAAGATAGCACCAAGCTTATACGAAAATGTAATGATTTACTTCAAATATATGTCTTTTTTCTTTTTATAAATTACATATAAGATAAAAGGTCTAAATAAATTTATACTTGATAAACATTTTTGTTTTTTTTAGTAAAATAATAAAAAAACAATATAAGAATCTAAATAAATATTTTTGTAGGATATCTAGATAAATATATAAACTTTTATACTATTATTATCAAAGTTACGCATAAATACATTTTATTTTTAGAAAGATAAAAAAATGAGTATAATTATAAATTTATGTAACTTTCACAAGAAAACAAAGTAAAATTCTCTCTTCAAGTAACACACCTCCACTTTCAAGAGAGATTGAACATCCTTCTACCGCTTTAGTATTTCCTCCATTAGAGAGATCTCATTCCATGATTAACAATCTGTATTTGTTTTTTTTGGTAATTATTAAAGTAATATTAACAAAAGAAAAAATTTCATTTATCAACACTAATAAAAGCAAGATAGAGATAATGGTACGAATGAACATTAGCCCAATGATATGAGATCGATCTCCTTCTCAAAGGAGAGGATGAGTGTTCCAATGTTGGATTCATATTATTGGTCTTTTATTTATTTATTTATTATTATTTTTTCTGGTAAATTCATAAATTATTTAACACCACGCATATTTTTAAATTTCCATATACCACTACTACTACCATTAAAAGTAAAATCAAAAAAACTTTCGAAAAAAAAAAAAAGAAGGTAAAATCAGCAAGGCCAAATGCGAACTACTACTCTACATAGTTTTAGTGTACAGCCACAATTTTGCTAAATCAAAAGCTATGGTAGCAATGAAAAGACGCTCATAATATGGCAAACAAAATGCTTGAGATATATGACCTCAAGCTAACGTGTTTGTAGAACCTGGAAATGATGGGTTACACGTATAAAGATGCTTGATATATATAACAAGTTAAAAAATAGCAAACTTAAAAGAAGAAAAACTTTTCAAAATTGAATTAAATTAAATTAATGGGCTTTGAGGCAAAATAATTTACTTTCTTTATTTATTTGTATTAGATTAAAAAGTTGAAAAGTGCAAGAGAAATGAGGGTATATAAAGAAAATAAAATTTTCAAACCACAACAAATTTCAATAATCAAAGGTAAATATTTTGATTACACAATAATCTTTATATATGCAATGTTATAACCATAAAATCTTAAAATAATAAAGTAATAAAATATCCATCCATTAAAATATTCTAAAATAATAAATAACAAACAAACATAAATTAACCCTAATTAATTACATCAAATCTTCAATTTCGTAGGTGCAAGTCATATGGAATTCAAGTTCTCCAGTCATGTCTTGGTCTTCATCAATTTTAATTAAATTAGAATATAATTAGATTAATTCTAATATTAGCATATATATATATATATACACACACAACTTGGTTTGTCTTCATATTCAAGGTATTACAACAAGAACAACAGTAAAATAATATATATATATATATATTGATATATAGATATATAGATATTTTTTAGAAGTGAGTTATTTATTCATCAAGGAAACAAGGTACAGGAATAAGAGGGGCATAACCCCCATATTAAAAGTCCACTTCGATAAACTTTGATTGACAATTCTCGAAATTAACATTTCAAATAAGACAGATATAGTATATAATAGAGATGACAGATTTATTTATGCCCATGCATGTGATATACCTTTCAAATTTATTAAAACATTTAGGGTTAAGTGCATTAAACCCTCCCCTCAACTATAACTCGATTGCAAGAAACCCCCCTGAAGTAAGTAAAATCCCCTAAACTATCATTTTGTTGCACTTAGTGAAGAACCGTCAAGGAGCCGTTAACAGAAAACGAAAATTACCATTTAGCCCTTTGTGTTGAATTATTTTTTTAATTTTTTTTTATTATTATTATTTTTTTTGGATAGGCTGATGTAACAATTGTAATTTATGTCCAATGAAAATTGGCCAACTCGGAATTATTTTATTAAAGTGGACAAAAACAATTCTCCACCAATAAGAGAATGACAACTCAATTAGTGGAGAATTATATATATAATAATTGTAATTCTTCTCCATCGGCAGCCGCCACCACCCTCCTCTGTTTCCATCTCGTCAATAGTATTTCTTGGGGCAACAAGAAATTGAAGGAGATGAGAGGAAATTGTGAAGTAATAACATCAAAATATCAATATGGGTTCCAATTTAAATAGGTTGTATATTGGTATTGATCGGATTTGGTGCATGTCTCTCTCCATTTAAATATTTTATTTGTTATGGTCGAAGATCGGCAAACATATATGTTTGACCTTTTTCAATCAGAATTAATCTGAATTCACGGTTCAAAGAGCATTAGTAATCACTGCAAATTGTTTATCATATAGCACCTTGGAAATATGCTAAGAACAATCCTTTCCCAGATATAAAACTCTTAAAGTAGGGAAGATAAATTATTAGTTATAGTCCAAGCACCATTCAAAACCAGACCATTCTCGTAGTCTTTGCTATCAAAATCTCATACATCCATAATTGGCCTGAAGAAAGAAATCATTTTCACCATTGAGAGCATCATATGCTGAGAACGAACCCAAGAAATTGCAAACGAGGACTTGGTCTTGAGTTTGGATATATATATATATATATATATATATATATATATGTTCATCATATCACAAACCCCCAAATTTGAAGCCCTAATTTTCAGTCTCAGCAAATCCTCTCTCGTTCGCCATTGATTTTCAGCAAGTATATCCTTCTCATTTGCTCTCAAATCTCAATATTCAGGTGACTCAATCTCAAATCTCCATATCCAGTTCAGTTCCATTGCTCATCGGTAAGCTCACCGGCATCTTCCAAATTCATCGCCACCAATGCTGTAATTCATTGAATCTTCGTGACTCCTACAGTCGTTACCGCCACCGTTCTGATCCGCGACCATCGTTAAGAACAATCGTCGTCGTCCCGTGGGTTCATCCTCGCTGGCCGCCGCCGTTTCAGTTCAACTCACTGCCGTCTTCCCATGTGGTTCAGCGCCGCCACCGCGAATAGTTATTATGTTCTCCGGAAAGCTGGCCGTCGCCGAGCACCTCTGTCATTACCGCTGCAGAACAAACCCACTTCTCACCGGTATTGAAGTTCTTGTTGTTGCCGGAGTTGGAGGCCAAAGAGAGGGAGGTGGATTGGGGAGAGAGCGGTTGTGGTGGCGGCCGTGGACGGTGAGGTGGTTATGAGGGCAACATATTTTGTGGGGGAGAGAACTGTGGCGGTGTCAGTGGTGGCCATGGGTGGATGGTGGAGGTGACGGCCATGGACAGATGTTGTAGGTTGTTTGAAGAGAAAGGAGGGAGGTAATATATATATATATATATATATATATATATATATTTGTGTATCTGTATATTCCTCTCGGTCTTCGTTGACGATACATTGGTGTATAAGCAAAATTTACACATTCAAGGTTATTTTTGTATTTATTGATTTTAATCTAGTCACGTGAGTCATTTGCCTTCTTTGGACGTTAGATTTTAAACGGCCCAATAACGTTTTGCAACAATTGAAATAGTTTAGGGGGTTAAGTGTACTTCACTTAGTTCAGGGGGGTTTATTGAGAAAGAGAAAAAAGTTGAGGAGGGTTTAATGCACTTAACCCAAATTAAAATAACATAACTAATAAACATGTCAAACCATCTGTCTGTTTGGATTTATTTTTTTTCCTGCTAAAATTAAGTGAAAAGAAAAAACTCATTCGATCTATTTGAAATTTGCTATGTATAAGTCCTCGTAAATAGTTTCAAGCCAAATGATATTCTTATCTTTAAAATTACAAATAGTCCATTACTTCAATCTAGATTCTAATTATGAAATTAAGAAAAATAATTTTGTTTAGTAGACAGTTGAAGGACCAAAAGGGAAGGACTTTTCCCTTTGGGGGTAGGGGAATCATGATTGGGATGGTGGCTATGGAACTTGGGTGTGGCCTTTTGTTAATCTATTAAATTATTATGATTATGAATTACACAATGTGGAGAAACCTCTAAGTTTTATTTAATTATAAATTTTTTATACATCTATTAAGAGGTTTTATTTATTTATTTATTTAAGAAATACAAAATTATTAACATCAACGCTTAATTTAATACTGAAACTTGAGATTTAAAAGAAGTAACTTGAGACGTCAAGCCTCAATTGCACACAATCTCGTATTAATTTATTTCCCTTTGTCAATCGAATGTCAGAATTCTCATATTAAAGATGTCACGTGCACATAACACGTGGGCTAATTTTTTTGGATAAAAATATCATTTAACACACCCACTTTACTCTTTACAATTGATTTTGAATAGGTACGCACAAGGATAAAATGGGTATATGTAAGAGTATTTTTGTCACAGTAATTATGTAACGACCCACTCCATCACATGGTATGATATTATCCGCTTTGGGCCTGAGCTCGCACGGTTTTGTTCTTGGGCTTCACCCCAAAAGGCCTCATATCAATTGGAGATGACACACTTATATATAAGTACTTCACCTTCCCTCTACCCAGGCGATGTGAGACTTGTGCACCCGTAGCTCGCCAGTATGGTAGCCTGACAGTGTCTCTAGCACCCGCCCATGGCACACCCGCCCACAAGGTCATCACAGTTCTCCTTGTCTGTCGATTGTCCATTACTCTCTTGCACATGACTTTTGACATATTGCTTGATTCTTCCTCCACGGGTCATGACCTTTGATTCATCACTTGAGAACACCATAATAATTATAAAGTGATGGAGTTTGGAATTTGGGTTAATCTTACTTAGGATGGATCCCAAATTGGCTATGTATCTTAATAATGTCAAGTATCAGGTAATTCATAGCTCCCTCTTGAAAAATATTGAAACTTAAAGGGTTGGTTCGATGTTGGGACAAATGGTAGGATAAAGATGACCTAAATAATGATATGACCAAACCCAAGTGTAATATAGGTTGCCAACTATAAGTAGCATGCAATCCCTGATAAGAGCAATCTTCTCAAAGTGCATAACACCTTTCATAGGCGACACCTTGAGTAGAACCTGATCTCCAACCCTAAACTCCAAAGCACGAGTACGCCGATCAACATAACTTTTCTGCCTACTCTAACTAGTACACATACAATCCCTAATAAGAGCAATCTTCTCAGAAGTATCCTTAATGAACTCAAGACCCAAGAATCTATTCTCTCCAACCTCCATCCAACAAACAGGTGATCGACACGGTCGACCGTACAATGCCTCAAATGGTGCCATACCAATAGGCGGCTGAAAACTATTGTTGTACGCAAACTTCACAAGTGGCAAGTAATCCTCCCAGTGGCCCTTGAAATCCAGAACACATAACCAAAGCAAATCTTCAATGATTTAATTAACCTGCTCAGTCTGTTCGTTAGTTTGAGGATGATAAGCAATGCTAAGATGCAACTCTATACCCAAATCCTGATGAAAACTCTTCCAAAATCCTGACACAAAGTTCAAATCCCTGTCCTATATAATCGATAATTGGATGCCATGTAGCGTCACAATCTCTGAAATGTAAAGCCTCGCCAACAGCTCTAAAGTATATTCAGTGCAAATAGGCAAGAAATGAGCTGACTTAGTCAACCTATCAACAATGACCCAAATGGAGTTATGACACTTATATGAATTGGGCAATCCCTCTATAAAATCCATAGAAATGCTCTCTCATTTCCACTCCGGTATCGGTAGGGGCTGTAAAGCTCCTGGCGACCTCTGATGATCAATCTTGACCATCTGACAAGTACTACATTGAGAGACAAATAAAGCAATATCCCTTTTCATACCTGCCCACCAAAACTGCCACTTCATATCTTGATACATCTTGTTTCCTCCTAGATGAATAGAAAACTCCGAGTGATGAGTCTCAGTCATCACATCCTTCCTCAAATCATCAGTAGAAGGTACCACTAAGCATCCCTTATACCTCAAGCCTCCGTTGGCCCTAACATAGTAAAATAGAACTTCCCCAGAAGTTATCTCTGCAACTTTGTCGATACACTACTGATCCGTGAGTTATGCTTGCAGTACCTTATGAATGATGGAAGGTGTAACCACTATGCAAGCCATAAAAGCATCCGATAACTCATCTACACTCTTCAAAGTTTTTCACTCAATGGTGAATAAAGTAGAAAGATTACCAACAGGTCGGCGACTGAGTGCATTTGCCACCACATTTGCTTTTCCTGAAAGATACTATATAGAAAAATGATAGTCCTTTACAAACTTCAACCATCTCCGCTGTCTCATATTCAGCTCCCGCTAAGTGAATAAATACTGCAGACTCTTGTGATTAATGAAAAACCTGAAGGACTCAACCAACAGTTAATGCCTCCAAATGCGTAAGGCAAAGACCACAGCTGCCTACTCCAAATCATGCATTGGATAGTTAAGCTCATGAGGCTTAAGCTTTTAAGATCCATAAGAAATCGGTCACTCCTCCTACATCAAAACACATCCAAGACCCTGCAATGAAGCATCTGTGTAAAAAAGATACTCAATCTCGCTCTGTGGAGTAGACAAAACCGGTACAAAAGTCAACTTCCTTTTCAGCTCATCAAAAGCTCGCTAACAGTGCTCATCCCATATGAACTATACACCCTTCTTGGTCAGGTGAGTGAGTAGTCCCACTATCTTAGAGAACCCTTGGATGAACCTCCGATAATACCCTGCAAAACTGAGGAAACTCTGAATCTCGGTAGGTGAAGTAGGTAGTCCCCACTCGACCACCGCTAAAACCTTGGCTGGATCTACTGCTATTCCCCTTTCTGACACTACATAACCCAAAAGCTTCACTTCCCTCTGCCAAAATTCACACTTCTCAAATTTGGCAAATAACTGGTGCTCATGAAGCGTATACAAAACTATTCGAAGATGTATCGCATGATCGTCCTCCGATCGAGAATAAATCAAGACTTCATCAAAAAAGTAATGACAAATTGATCAAAATAAGCCCTATAGACTCTGTTCATTAAGTCCATGAACACTGTAGGGGCATTAGTCATCCCAAACGGCATGACATGAAACTCATAAGAGCCATATCTCGTGAGAAATGCGGTTTTAGGAACATCCTACTCCCTAACCCTTAGCTGATGATACCCAGAATGCAGATTAATCTTGGAGAAATATGTAGCTCCCCTTAATTGATCGAACAATCATCAATCCTACATAAAGGATACTTATTATGAATAGTAACCTTATTCAACTCCCTGTAATCAATACACAGGCGAAGAAAACCATCCTTCTTCTTTACAAATAGAACCGGTGCTCCCCAAGGTGAAGTACTCCTACGGATAAAACCTTAGCTGAGTAACTGCTGAATCTGTTCCCTCAGCTCTCTCATCTCCACTGGTGTCATCCTACATGGTGCCCTAGTAATAGGCGTAATATCTGGAGCTAAGTCAATAACAAAGTCGATCTCGTGACTAGGTGGCAACTTTGGAATCTCCTGAAATACATCCAGAAAGTCCTGTACCGTTGGAATGACATCCAATGACACAGCAACCTCCTCCTCCTTCTCCATAAGGAACAAAATAGTGCTAGTAACCTCGTTAGAATGTGGCATAGTGATAACATACATATTCTGACCAGGTATGGTGAAAATAACAGATCTATCACAACCATTATCTTGGGCATGGTAGTGCGATAACCAATCCATCCCAAGTAACACTGTATAATCATACATGTCCATAACCACTAGATTAACTAGGACTCTAAGCCTACAAATATCTAGTGTACCAACCAAACTATCCAAACCAATGCTAAATACTCCGTAGAGTAAAACACCAAAGGTATACAAAATACTCCGTAAAGTAAAACATGTAAAGTAAACAAAATTTTCAAAAATCTACCCACTTGTAGATTTATTGTTCTATCCTGGGAATTCCACTTTCGAAACCAAACCTACCATATTGATTACATACGTTCTTTTATAATCTCCTTGGTAATCATTTTGTTTTAACACAACGAACCTATAAGCAAAGCTTTATGTGTTTGCTCAAATACAAATCACTTTATTGTGACTTCCCTTCCTTATTGCAACATACACATTCTAATATAGTTTAATAAAACCATTTATGTATACATCACAACACAACTTCCATAAACACAATAGAGATAGCCAAAACCACAAGTTTACTTTATTAAAACTTCTCTTAAACCACAAACTATCAAAAGAATAATCATAAAATATTCTTGAACATACTAGTGTACGTGATTAAATCCATACTACACTTTTACTAATACCTCCACT
The DNA here is from genome assembly GCA_025631255.1 of Cornus kousa. NCBI lineage: Eukaryota > Viridiplantae > Streptophyta > Magnoliopsida > Cornales > Cornaceae > Cornus > Cornus kousa. The sequence continues at coordinate 4,284 of JAOTQH010021832.1, read as the reverse complement.
ACTACTAGTAATTAAAATTACTCTTAAAAGAGCATTCATTCTTGAACTCCGGTACCCTCCATCTTGGATGCGCCGGTATCTCCTCCATCATGATCTTCTTCGGGGTCCTCCTTTACACTTGTTACAGCATCGAGCACCACCGAAGTTGTGTTGGGTCTACAGAATGGTGGCCAATCCCGTACACAAGAAACCTTCCTTGGATATACTCCGAGACAACACTGATTAGAAACAAGTCCTTGGTCTCCAAGTTTGCCTTCTTAGTCTGCCTTCATAGGGCAATCGTCGAAGTAACTGTCGCGCCCGAGTTTTTCCCCGAACCTCTTTATAAGGGTTAATACTAAACACTTAATGGGTCAGAAAATGGGGCTTAATGCGACAGAATGGCTATGGCCTATATTTTATTTTATTTGGAGTCGCCACCTAACATAAGATTTATTGGTGTGTTAGGTCACCCTAAAATGTCTAAGGAACTTATATTTAAATATTTTTATTTGACATCCATTTAATCTACAAAAACCAGAGTAAAGAGTTCGGGAGTTTGATTGTGCATGGGGAAGGTGTTAGGCACCCCACGACACCCGTGAAACACGGTTACCTTATTTCTATATTGCATTCCTAAAAAAAAGATAAATATGTGTATAATTTAATAATGAAAGATAATTTATTTTAAATGATTTGAAAGATTACCCTTACTTATATTAAAATAAAATCATGACGAAAATATAAATAGATATAAATTTTAGATTATGACATGACCGAACCTAGGAATGACCCGGGTTGCCTACATACCTCATCGCATAAATGGAGAGTATCAGGTCAAATGTAGTTCAATGATATGTTTCTAAGAGAAAATATATTTTTTAATAAAGTGAAAATTGTTACTATGGAAACACATATATTCTAAGGAGATTTGATTTTTAAAAATGTTTATAAGGAAACATTAAAATTTAAGAAGGATATATATTTATAAGAAAGCTTATATTTTAGTAAAGTATATTTATAAGGAAAGTGCATATACATTTATAAGGAATTTGTATTTATAATATTTCTAACGAAACTTTATAATTTAGCAAAACATATATATTTCTAAGGAAATTAGTATTTTAAAAATATTTATAAGGAAACTTGCAATTTAGGAAGTCAATATTTAAATAAAATAAAATGATTTTATTTTAGAATATACGATTTCTAAAGATATGATTTTAGGAGATATTCGACTTTTAGTAAAGATTCATTCTTTGGACTTTTTTAGAAAGTAATAGTTTGGACGGTTTATTTTTTTAAGAGTGCTTTACTTCATTTGAAGAATATGATTTCAAAAATATATACTTCATGTAGAAATTATTTTTGCACATTTTGAATATAGAAGAAATACTTTTTGATAATGATGACTTAAATGCAAGTGTTTATTTGAAATTTTTTAGTAACCATCTTTTTTCAGAAAAATAGGATCGTAAAAAAAGATTGTGTAAGACAGAATGATTATTTTTCTTATTTTTTTTATGTGATCATAAGTTTAAAAAACTAATCATCCCTGTACAAGTAAATTTTGAACTCTTTTTAAAAAAAGAATCCTTAGGATACAATATTTAAAGAAATGTATGAATTCTAAGGAATAAAAATTTTAAGAAAAATATTTACTGGAAGCTTCATTTTTTTTTTAAAGACTTTGTCTTACAAAATATGACTTTTTAAAATAGAAATTTATGATTCCTCTTATAGAAAATATAACCTTAGTGAATTAGATTCGTTCTAGACATATAATTATTTAAAATATATGATTACTTTTTGGAAATATAATATAAGATAAGAATTTTATTTGGAAAATACGATTTTAAATCAAATAAAACAAAAATAAAAATAAGATTTTTTTTCTTAAAAAATGTATTTTTAGAAGATATGTTAAACAAAAATATGATTTTGAAAATATTTTAGAAGATATGATTGCTAGAAAATATTTATACATAAGAAAAATATGATTTTCAATAATATGGTTTTAATAATTGTTTATTCATATACTCTATTACTTTTACTGAGATGCACTTTAACAAAGATTTGCAAAATATAAATATATACACACATATTTATGTATAGGTTTTATTTTAACTTTTTGGCAAAAGATAGGGGTTGGGGGCACTGACCAATAAGTATATTTTCTCACATTAATCCACGGGTATAGCATGCATGGCAAAGGAACTAAACAATACTATCACAAATGACAAAGGGAAGTATATTATTTCTACAAGCATTAAATTTTCAAAGCTATCTAAGACACAAGCAAATATACAAATTCCATAACTGCTCAACAAATATGTATCCTCACATGAATCACCAATGTGGAATCTGGTATGGCAAAGGAATTAAATAGAAATATAGTTGTTGAATTAAAAGTAATACTCACCTTTGACTCTGAGCAGAAAGGATGGATGTAGTAGTTGTTTCCCATTCACAAATTCTTGTGGTACAGTGCGCCGGCCCATAAGATCTAAAAGGACATTCTAAATCTGATACCCATCATCTCGAAGATCAAGCTCCACAACCTTTCATGTAGTTCGCTGAATACGGGCTTGGCGAGCAGGGAGTACGGACAGTATGATTTGGAGACAACGGCAATCTGGTTGGAGTAGATTGCATTATGTACGTAGGCCGATATTGAACTTGAGGCTAGGACTTCATTTGTTCAGAGAAGTGCTGGCTTCGTAGATAAACTGGTGGTACACTAGTCTCTTACCGGCAGAACTAGGAGAAGTATGAGAGAAAATAATATCAGAGAGTCGCTTATGGCTTTAGGGTTTTTTTTGCTTTTTCCCTCCTTTTCTTTTCCACATACAGGGCTGCTGTATTTATAGAGTAGGATAGGTTTTCCAACTGACTCACTATTTTTAGAAAAAGATCATCACAGGGTTAGTGGAGATCGTGTATCTAGGATATACGATATATCTCCAAAATTTTGAACTATCAAGGATAAGTTATATTTATTTATCTATTTTATTTTATTATTTATCATATAAATATTAAATGTTGTATTTATTATATGGGGGGCGGGGCAATCAGTATAACAAAATAATAATATATTTTATTATTTAAAAATGGTAAATTTGATTTATTATTTTTTTTATTTTTATTTCTATTTCACCTATGTCCTTTTTTATTTGATATATATGGGTACACTATGCTACATGCATTAGATAATTAGTTCTTGCACCTCAGACTTATTATATAGTTTTATTGTTATTCCCTTCTTTAAAGTTTTTTTTATTTAATATATTATATAAGTAGAACAAAGTGTATGAGATGTGGGGTTGCAGCCTTCATGACCTCATATTATGGGCAAACAATTATTTTATACTTATTGTTATTTTGCTTTATTTTTTTATTTAATATTTATTATTATGATATTATATTATATTTTTCATTTATTATTTTGTGTACATTCTTTAAAATTTTGATGCATTCCACCCACAATGGCAGAATTCATTTTATTTACTTGAATACTAAATTTATTTATTTCTCAAACTTAAATTGGCCAGGGGTGCAAAATTACGATTTTATCCCCATATCTTGATGGAATGCTAGAAGTCACTTTACAAAGTGGACTTTAGGTGTATCCTATGGTTTCGAGACATTTCCAGATCCAATGATGACATCCATTTTAAGATCTGATTGTCGGATTTTCTGATTTTCCTAGCTTGGCTAAACTAGTTTTACCAGAATACCCCTACAAATGGGTAGGGGCAAAATGGGGTGTCTACATTTGGAAAGCTCAATTTTAAAGGGAACCCATGACGGATTTTTACAAAATTAAGTTTGAACTTTGGTTTTAAATTCCAAAAGGCATGTAGTCTATTTTTTAGAACTTGAATTGGAAATTGGAAAAGAGTTTTGAAGTTAAGAGTTTGGAATTAAATTGAAATGAATTTTTTTTTTCAAGTCATTGAAAATATATTTTTGAAAATCCAAGTTGAAATAAAATGCGAAGTTTTTGCATGAATTTGGAATTTGGAAATGTTGTGACTTTGAAAAGTTTGTTTTTCTTGAAGTTCGAAATAAAATGGAAATCTTTTTGAACTTGAGAAAAATTCTTGAATATTTTGAAATCAAAATGGCATTGATGTTGAAATGGTGTGAGCATAATTCCCCAACTTGTTTCATTTGTTTGTTTTGAATATGAAATACATAGATGTGTTTGATCTTAAGTTATCTTAATTGCATGCAAGCATGACTTGACTTGAAACTTGTGCTTTTGAATTTGAAAATGCAAAGTCTTGTTTCAATTGCACGAAT
>JAOTQH010021518.1:0-18275 GCA_025631255.1 Cornus kousa | reverse complement strand
CCGTTTTTGCGGTATTGGGAGGGGACAAGGTCGGGATTTATAACAATATTAAAGTAATAAATGAATTTTATTAAAAGGAAAGTTACAATTGTGAAGAATTGAAGATGAGGGAAAAAAAAAAAGAGCAAATCTATTTCAACAATAATTAAATTATGGTCTTAAAGGGGCGGGGCGGGTACCCACGAGATAAAAATGTTAAATGATTACGAGAATGGGGTGGAAAGTTCCACCGTTTTTGCGGTATTGGGAGGGGACAAGGTCGGGATTTTTAAACGGTTATGGAGGCGGGAAGGGTACACCCGCCCAAACCGGCCCTGTTGCCATTCATAATTTGAGACCTAAAAAAACAAGGATTGATATCTCTTCTTCTATGCTGACATGGCAATATTTGATTTGTAAGGATACCAAACTTATAAAGCGGTACTCCACAGAGAAGTGGCTCTTCAGACGCTTTGACTCAACGCAGTAGACGACGAGCCCTACCGCCTTTTTGTTTCGCAACTAAAATTTGAACTACAGAGCGGGGTTGGCTTTACGATTCTATCAGGTATGAACTCTACGATTTTTCCGATACCTAGTAAAATCTTTTTTGATCATTTTACTTTTCGCATTGATATTTCTTTTCCTGTTTTATGCGATTAATAGGGTTACCAAGAGGGCTTTAAACGCTTGCAATATGAGTTCATAATTCTTATAGGATTAAACTTTATGTATTTCTTAATTAGACAAACATTAGATTTTTTAATATATATCTAGGTTTGAATTATTTTAACTGTGATTATAATATGATTGATTGTTGATTGTGCTTTGCCAATTTGGTGTTTTTCAATTCAAATTGCAACAAAAGTTACCAAATGATGTTTCGGTGTTTTGCTTCACTAGAATATACTACCCGCATGAGAACAAAAGTTTTTTTCAAACATGCCCTTATTATATGATATTGGTGTTGCTTTAGCTTGTAATAAGCACTTTCTCTCCCTCTCTCTCTTTTATTTTATTTTATTTATTTATTTATTTGTTAATCTGTTAAAAGGTCTTGTCTTTGGAAAATCAAATAGTGAGCGTTCACACAATATGTTAAACACTTTTTATTATTTTATTTTATTATTTATTTATTTATTTATTTTTGATTAATAGACTGTGTCTATAAATTTTTACCTCTACATGCAAAAAGCTCCAAATTTAAGCTTTGACTAAAAACTTTATCACGCTAAAATCTCTTCCAGTAAAAGGTAATCTCTGTTGGTTAGCAAACACAATTAAAAGATAATTTAAAAGTGCTTTCATCCTTTTTGAATGCAATGCCAAATATGATCTTAGTGGGGAAAAGGAGACATTACATCTAGTGTGATGGAAGTCTCAGGTGGACATGGTTAGGTAGAAGTTGAGGTCGATTCACTTGGGAGATAAATATATGAGCATAGTTGGCATTGACAGGAAATGACCTTTAGTTCTAGTCTGAATTTTGGGATGCACTTAAGGTGTTTTTTATTTTTTATTTTTATGAAGTTCGAGGTGTTAGTTGAATCTCTCTTCTCCTGCCTCAAATGCAAGGTGGAGGTCTATTTGTAGTCCATGGATGAGGGCAAGACAATGATCAAATTGCTCAATCGAAGGTGGAGAGTTGGCCTGGCAATTACACATATCCTCTCCATGTCTGATAAGACAAGGCCAACTGAAGATGTGATGTGCACAATGAATTGTTAGTTGGAATATTTATCACGACATTTAGGTAATAATTCGATGCGGTATGGTGGTGATTGATGGGGTAAGGTGATCATTCAATTAGATTGTAAGGTAGTTGATTAATGTGGCATTGACATCATTTAATCTGATAAGATCGCATTAACATATTCCCTTCATCGAGTTTTAAGTAGAGTTCCACATTATAATGGACACAAATTACTTAGAATGGAAAATGGTCTCCCCTTGCACTTCAATTGCCAAGCCAGTTGCCTCCTAAGAGCCTACATGACCGTTGTTTATGAACCCCGTGGCGTGCCATAACTATCAGGCCATACACCATGCTTGTAGAAGCCTCTTGAGTCCGGCTTCTAACTGCAGCAGTACATCAGGTGCATCAAGGTTTTTTTAAATCTCTTCAACGGGACTTACTTGTAGCGAGAAGTTCCTTGTAGTGGTTTCCAAGTCTTCAGTGAGGCTTTTTCTCATAGAGAGGCCTTTGTGATGGTATTCAAGTCTTCAACGAGGCTTATCTATACAAAGAATGTCCTTCTAGTGAAAAGAGGTTTTTGTGGTGAGGCTTTTTTAAAAAGAAGAGGTTCTCAGGATAATGAGTGCCTCATCAGAGGACTTGGACCAAATTGGAGATTGCTAGTTTTTATATAGCACGTGGCAATATATTCTACTGTCAGACCTACATAAATAATAAGAAGGGGGGCTATCTTTAGGAGGGTCAGATTCCACAATTGGATAATTGAGCCTCATTGAAGGATATAGGCATCCCGAGATACCAAGTCTTTTGAGGATCTAGGCCATGTGATTGAAGATAACTCACGAAGAAACAAGAGCTAATTAAGAGTTATAACCCACAAGCCTGTAAAAAAGATAGATGTGAATGAACCAAGATAATACCCGGAGGATAAGGTTATCTTAGAGCCATAGATAATTTAATCAAGAATGATCAATACATTAAGCATGTACAAGGCCGACTCAATATAGTTTGAGGCATAAGGTGAAAACCTTAAATGAGGCCTTAAATAATCATACAAGTATACAACTCTAGAATTGAACCCTTATATTCTAAATTTCATGTATTTTATTCCTCATCTTCCCAACAATCAAAACTATAGCATAATATTTAACAAGAGGCTGATTACACACACACAGACATGTATTTTGAATGGTTCTTGTTAAATTATATGATTTAGTAGTTGAGAAAAAAATATTAAAACTTATCAGTAGATTCACTACTACTTTTCACATATTGAAAACTTGAAATGATTTATAAGGTTTTTTTTTTTTGGGTTAGGTAAACACTTGCACACCCTCACAAACGACCACTATGGGGCTCAAACTCTCACCTCTCCTTTGGGTAGGAGTGTGACAAGAAAAGGCAGGAGGAAGAATAAAGCTTGTGTGTGTGTGTGAGAGAGAGAGAGAGAGAGAGAGTCAGATAATTCAATTGCTAGTTTAGCAGATCTTTTAATTGTTTTTGATCTTTAGATTTGAGATAGTGTGTTTTTGGAAGTGGAAATATCCATTCCTTGATCTGTAATGGAGATTCACCTCCAGTTGTAATTGTACTTTTATGATGTTTATCTAAACAAAAAAAAAAAAAAAAAAAAACAAACCCATTCAGGAAAAAAATATATATTTATATTTCAATTGCTAGTGTTGCTAACCCCTTTTGTTTGACTACTATGACATACGACTAGATCTTTCAATGAGCCATCAATTGTTGCTTTTACTAATGAATTATTTTCAGATTCTGATTTGATCCTCCTTCCAAACCTCAATTTTAACCAGGATTCTAAAGCTTAGTGATATTGTTCCCAGGTTTTAATTACAATTTGTAATAACAAATTATTGTTGAAAAATGGAGGAATTCAAGGATAAAGGTTATTCAAGGTGATTGAATTGGATATATTTCTAATTTATGTTAACAACTGGACAACGGAAAAGAATTTCTAAGGATAAAAATATATATGACATAAGAGAAATAGTAGAAGTAGAAGAGTCTATCTATGTGCTATAGATTTTATCGCATATTCAATGTATTTAACATCTTGTGGATTTAAAAGGACCCTAGCAAAAAGAATTGTAGAAAATATATATTAAATAACAAAAAGACTTACCATTTATCATTCTGCCCATGTTGAAAAGGATATATAGGGCTCTTTTTCAAGTGGGGGCCTTAGGCCAAGCCCTAAGCATGTTGAAAATAGAGGTCATGAGGTTGAGTTCTGAGTGTGGAGATAGAAAGATATCCATTCTCAGGCTGGAGATGGTGAATTCTTATCGAAGCCAAGATCTCCCCAATGTCCCCCTGAAATTAATTGTTAAGTCAGCCATGGTGATTAGATGCTCTTCTGGCACTGACATGGAAATGAGAGTGTGGAAATACCCACATATGGTTATGCTGTTTCATGTACCATTTGATTTTTGGTTTTTTATGTTTCATTTTGGTTTTGGGGTCGAATATAGTGCATTGGTTTTTATTTTTAGTTCAGAATCTGGATAACGTGTTGTTAGTTATGTCACTCAATCACTATACTATGTGAAGTGAGCAAAAGTTTTAGTTATTAGCAAAAGTTCATTAGGTATAAGTTCATGGTTCATATTGCCACTTTGCTGGTATGAAATTCCATATATGTGTGTGTCTTTCAATTTAGTTTCCACCTGCTAGGATTAGTGTGGAGAGCAAGTATATGTGTAATACTATATGATCTAATTTTAAGTATCTTACATTCCACGGCTTCAGTTGAGATGGGGAATGGGAAGATCGACTTCACACCTGTACACATTAGTACATTGTAGATGAAATCAAACTACCTTCTTTTCAACACAATTCAATTCTTATTTTTCTTCCAGTTCTAATTAGGAGGAAAAGTAAGTTCAAAATCTGATCTTTCTGGCACATTCTAATAAGCCTTCTTGTGAATTACTTAAAAATAAATAGCAAGATTTTGAAATTAATGAATGAATCAGAATTTTTTTTTGTACAAGGACCTTCAAGTGGATAAAATTAGTCTACCAGTACTATCAGTTGATAAGTGCAGTGCTTTTTTATGGGTATTTAAATCCAAAAACCGTGACATCATAAAAGATAAAGTAGAAACTGTTTCATGTAAGCTTGAGCATGAACTTAAAGACAAGCTCATTCCTTGAATTTAAGGTGCCAAGTTCATCATGAAGATTAACAATTATATAAATGCCAATACCAGTAGACAAAATATTGTAGTATTATTTCTGTGTCTTGTTTTGGTTGGTGTCTTGGTGAGGAGGAGGTAATGGGTTAAGAACATTTTTACAAATTTCTAATACCAGAAATAGGAGAAATTAAACCATTTAAGATGGCCTCTTCATGTTTAAGTTGTACCCCCTTTTCCAATATTTCAGCGGATCTGCTCTATGTTCATGCTTTCCTGCAGACTCTCTGTATCACTCTTATGCTTCTTTAAATTCTAGCCATTTCTACAAGTGTTTATAGGCTGATTATTTTTTTTTTCCCTCCTCTTAGAAACAAATTTTCTCATCGTTTTCCAATAATCCTTGGTAGTCTAGTGTCTTTTGATTCTAGAGCAGCACATTAAGCCTTTTTATCCATCCGCTTCCTGCATTGTGCGACTATTTGTGTTTACAGTTTTCTCATGTCCTCTGTTATGCTGAGCATGATCGATGTAATGGATTATTTCAATAAATTGTGAAGTTTGATAGCCAATTTATCTATGGGATATAATCCTTTGCGACTCATTGCACAAGTCATGTTGCTGTGTTTTTGTCCCAGAGTACAATCAACTAAAATTTCTTAATACGGGCATTTTCATTCAGAATAAGAGCTGAAGTAAAAAATCCCTATGCTAACTATTTGGTTTCAGCTTTATGAAGCCTCACTTTGGTTTATATAGGCTGCATCTTCTATCAATTGATGCTGCTTTTAGGGGAGGGATTAATCAGTGTTTGGTTTACATACCTGCCACAAACACTTTTTGGCTAACTGTACTTGAGAGTACCCCATTTTTTTGAATAACCTGCTGGATTTATACTTAAATTCTCATATTCCAGAGATGGCAATACTAAAAGGACTGGCTAGGAAAACATAATGATCAATAATATCCCTCACTTGAGAGTTATTCACATTCTTTATAAAAAGCATCTTCGTTCTGAGAATTTTTTTGATTCGTCTCCTCTGTATTTTGCAATACAAAAAATATTGCCTGGTGGAAGGTTATTTAGCTCATCAATTAATTTGGCCTATACAACGCAACTGGATTTTCATTGATGTCCAAATTTATTGGAGTCATTAGGCATGTTTTGTTTTTTGTTTTTATTGTTTTCAGGATTCTTGATTACTGCAGATGCATTTTTTATATTAATCTCCTCTATATCAAGGATGTTTCTTTTTCCAACGTTTGCTGCATCATTAGTTTCTGGCTCACCTGGTGTTCCCCGTAATTTTAACCAAGTAGAAGCGTTTGGAACATGCACACATCACAGTTTAACCCTGTACAATATGTAAATATTCGTGATGCGGTAAAATGTAACATACCCAAAATATTTGGTACGTCATACATTACATTGACAATTATATGAGACCAAGTAGCCAAATAATTGGCCAGATCTCTTCTATTTAATGTTCAGATCATGTTAAAGTCAAATTCAAATTGTAAGCATCACAGACCGTATTGTAGTAATCCTTTTTTGTTTGTGATTTTGCTTGGCCATTGAAATCAAAATGATTGGCCAAAACATGAAAGAAACAAACAAACCAACCGAAGAAAACTGAACAAAGAAGCAGGAAAAGAGAACTATTTTTTTTCCCCCTAGTTGATACTCACATGGAAGGCTTCTTGATTTAATACTTTTGTCATATTTATTTAAATGGTAAGATGTTTAGTTCTTCTCATATGTCCTGTATTTTTCTGTATATGATGTGCAAATTAGAAAAGGAAGGTGCTATTTGATAAAACTGAAAATTAAGTACTGAAATCTTCAAGAGCTAAATTTTAATTGAAGTTTCAAGTGGTAATTGCAAATTGAGAATTAAGTAACAATTATTTTTTTTTTAGAAGTGATATTCAAATTGTGCTAAAAACCACACTTAATTGAATAAGCCCTTAATCTGTTCAGAATTTCAAACGGCGTGTAGCCAGTGGTGATTGTATGTATTTTATATACTTCAACCAATTTCGTCTTGACTATCACTTTGATAGTTCCAAAACTCTGATAGTGTATATTTGAACTCAAATTAAATTAAATTGATATTCATATTTATGTTGAAAAGATGTTGCATGTACATTTTACAAATGGTAAAGCAGTACTTTTGTTTTATTTTCACACAAAAGCATAGTAGAAACTTGAAAAGTTTTGAGTTGAATTATATGATTTGATATGTAATTAGTCATGATTATGATTGTATTGAGTTTCCACAAGTCAATTTAAATCTTGGCCACATTGGCAACTCAGCTGAGTAGCATGTATTTGCAGAGTCTAGATTTGTCATAACGTCACTGAAATATGAAATAACTGTACCTTTATTTATAGGGGTCCAGATTATATATGTGGAGCCAGGCAGTCTCTTGAAAGGTTCCAGTCTATCTTAAATTTGCAAAGGTCGTATTCAAAATTTAATTATATCCATTTATTACTCAGCGTTGCAGTAGTACCATGTAGGGTAGAATATACATGCGCACTCTTTTCGCTGTTTGAGAAAGGTTGATGCCTTGGTAGTATCTGTTAATTAGAAGTGGCTTCCAACGTCTATTTTCGAAATGTCTGTTTCAGTCTGTAAGTTCTACTTAACGGGTATCACTCATTGTAAGCTACGTGCAACTTCATCTCATGCCATGCATATTCTTCAAAAATAGTGTCATTATATTTAAATATTACAGCCTTGACCAATGGATTGTGCATAATTCTTTTCCTGATTTTGTTTTCAATTAGAACATTTCCATCTGTATCATCAGTTATATCTATATATTTTTCCATGGTTCAGACTTTTTCAACTCTTAATTAATGCTTCTAAAGGGGTTGAGGACCTTACAAATTCATTTTCTTCATCTGGGTTTGGGCTTGGACATATTTTGATCCGCCCAATTTAAGCCTGTAAAACATAATTAATGAACTCTAACCACCCCAGCTCATGCAGTCACTGTAAAAGCTAAGTAAACCTAACCACCTTCATGGTTCTTATGAATTCAATAAAAGCATGCTGTTTATTGCAACCACCACCTTCCTCCATTTATTTATTTGTGTCTCGCCAGAGAATAAGAACAGAAGAACTATTGGGGGAGCATGAAGAAGAAAAAGTACTAGCAGAAGCAAGGACATCTGCCTCTGCCAAGCTTCTTCTGGTGTCAAATTTGCCGATATTATATTAACACAAATTCCTGGCTTGATCAATTCTCTGCTCTTCCGGCCATCTGCTCTGTTAGTCTTAATTCAGGTGCGCTGTTTCCCTTTAAATTTCTTCAGACAACTTACTGAACTCTGGTAGTAACTTGAAGTTATTTTATTTATACAAATTAATGGCTACTATGTTACACAACAATACATTTATATGACACTAGTGTTGTAATTATCCTTACCTTGAGTATTTAATTTTTTTGGTGGCACTGAGTTCATGATATATTAAATAATTCTCACTGTAGTTGCCAGTCTACGGTCATGACATCCTCATCTAATATGCGATTGCTGTGAATTATGGTAATCCCCAAGCGCTAACTTTTAAGCATCAGCCTTTTGCTTAATAACTTTTTCTGAGCAGAATCTTATTTTTAATCAATATAGTGCAAATTAACTTTGATTTACCAATAACGCTTTCCTAATTGTTCCAAATATGTTCTCAAGATGAGGTGCTTTTGTTTGTAGCTAGTCTCAATTTATTTTACCACACAACTTTGGTTTCTGTTTAAGCTAGTTAACTTTGCTGTTCGTAGAGGAAATGAACATGTATGAAAGACAGAATTATAAGTTCTGTGAATGCAGAACAAATCATTCCATACTTGCGTTAAAATTAGCAACAAGCCAATAATTCAATAATTGAAGAAGAAGAAGAAGAGAGAGAGAATGAGACGAAAACTGATAGAGGACAGGTAGGGGTGCTCTGATACCAAAATTGATGCAGGACAATTGAAAGAATGGGAGAGAGGATGAAGAAAAGAGAAAGTGAGAAGAAGTGGAGGGAGAAGAAAATCACTGATAGTAATCTCTGTGATTAATTGATATTCATGAAAAAATGCCTTCACAGTGTATCAACTTCCCATATATATCGGCATAACTACGGTATCCTACTAAACTCTAATAGGAAACATAAAACCCTTAATAAATTAAGAAATTATTATTATATAAAAGTAAAATACATCCTAAATCATCCTCTACGTCTATGCCTAAACTAAGTGTGTAGATCACATGACCCATCAGAATTTATTTAGGGAAATTTTTTTTTTTTACAGATTTATGATTTATTACTCTGCTAATTAAGAAGCCTTGTTTACTTAAATTAGAAGCTGCTTGATTCCTAATTCCAATAATTATGCTTCTTGCAACATTCTCATAATGCTTCTTAACACAGTGCTTTAGTGAGTCAATAGTGTTTTTTTTTTTTTTTTTCCTGGTTCCCTCTAGTCCGGGTACTCTCATTACCTGTTTCCTTTTTCCCATTTATTTATTTATTAATTTTTTTTGGTAGGTAAGTCACACACACACACCTGTTTTTGTCCTATTAGGAACTTGAACCCTCACTTTCCATTCAAATGGAGAAGGAAATACCACGTGGGCTTACCCTTGGTGGTTTCCTTTCTTCCATTTGCATTCCACACTAGCTCTATTTTTGATGCTTTGTAAAGCACAACGGAGATTATATTTAGAGATGCATAGATACCATTTTAATTCATTAGTTCTTCGTAAGGGTGAAATAGTTTTGCTGATTTCAGATTTTGATTCTAGCCTCAATTAAAAAACCCTTCTTAGCACGAGTCCAGTTCTCAATTGATATCACATTCCTTTTCTTGATGTTGCCAAATAGAGGAAACTGAAAGTAGAATATAAATGATGAACGAAACAAGGGATACTGATGACCCAGTGGAAAGTATCAAGGGCATAGTTAAACTCCAATCAGTATGAAGTGTCTGTAATTGGCTATAATAATTACTCATGGCCGTTGTTTATTGGTGACAACTCCATGGAATTTATTTCCTTTCATAATGGGTAGCCAATGATGAATATCATCTATAGGGTATGCCGTATCACATATGATACAACATTCTGGACAAGATCATATACAAATTTCCGCTTTGTGTCATAAGGTTACGCTTTTAAGTCCTGTCTGAGCAAAGGACAATTCTTGATACAGTTCTGAAACAGTATTGAACACCACCTAACCCCAAGGCCCTTCATCAAATATTACTACACATTTATTGGCTTCAACAACCCATCTTTTCAACTTCTCAAGTTTCAACCTCAGATAAGTTTAGCTAGCTGCTCAATAATTTTAGCCTACTCTTACTGCAGTTATTTTCTTGTTCGTATAGACGGTATAGAGGGTTGGTCCACTGGATATGTACTGAACACACACTAGCAAGCTCCTAAATCCCAACTGATCAATATGAACTTCGAACCTTGTGCTTTTGAGATAATGAGATGGCACCATTATGGGCTTGGCTGATTATGTTGATTTGAATCACCAAACATATTCTCTTTTTCTTCTATCTGGGTGTCAATTTGCATCACATTGATTTGCTACAGAAGTTGAACTATCTTCTCTGGATCTATTTTCAAGTGTCTTTGATTCAATTTACGATGATTACAAGATAGTCTAAGCATCCGATATTCCTCAATCTCTATAGCCAACCAGCATACCTACATTTTTGGTGGAACGAATAGAACTGCTTAGGTAAGTTTCTATTCTTCACTCACCAGTAGGCTTTTTGATTGCAGAAAAGCTATTTTTACTCTTTGTTTGTCCAGACAAATATACATACTGATGAAACCGACCCTCTTGGCAGTATGAAAATATTGACTCCTTACCCTATCCTATATTGAGGAACATCCTTTGAAAAAAATAAAAAATAAAAACTGCAAAAATCTTAATTCAAGCTAGGGAAGTGAAAGCTATGCCAGAAAAGGTATTGGATTGTTAAAACTTTGCATGAATTAGTTGGATGAAGCTTGGGCTAGGCTTAACTGAAGTCTATTAATGCAGATTGTTGATAATGATTACGGTATCATTAGAATTCCCTGCTTTGTATGGGATTTGAAAGATTGTTCTTCTTAGTCACCCAATACCTACGTAGAGGTACAAATGCCTAATCAAAGGACTTCTTGGGTTTTCCTTAAGATCTTGGCTCGTTAAACAATCAGCATATGATTTGACCTTTAGCATTAGGCGAGTGAATAGAGGCTTAAACCGGCCGGGAACCCAAACTCAAGGTGCTGGCAGGTATTGCCCCTTGGCAGCTTCATGAGCCTAATTGTGCTAAAATTCTGTCTGGTTCATGCTCAACTTGCTAAGAAATGAACCCAATATCTGCATCATATTCTAGAATATTGCTTCACTGAACAAGCATATATAGAAAGAGTAAATGGCAATCTGGAGCAATCCGGAACTACTCTGGACTTCTTATATTTTGTTCAGGAACTAAATGTCAAAAGTGACGGCAGAAAGTATATCTTCAATACTCAAGTACAATATGAAAAGGAAACTAACATAGTCTGTTAGCAAGAGTAAGCTTCCAGAGTCCAACCAACAGCTAAAATCTCTAGGAACACATGCATATAAATAATAAGACCTAATCTAAAGGAAAGCAAAGGTGAATGAGGAGTTTCCAAGTTGCCACAAGGTCTTGGTTTACTTTTGGCATTGATGGGCAAAGTCAATACCCGAACCTATTACCCTTGCACGGTGGTGATATATATGCTCTCTTGCTGTTTTCGGCCCTGACAAACACCACAAAGCAAGGATCATGTAAGGTGCGTTCTTGACTTCTTCAATTTGTTTTGCATCCCTGAGTAAACACAGCCTTTATTGCTCTTGTTCCCTTCCTTCATATCTCACTACAGAGAAAAGAGTAAAAAGATAAAGACTTGTAAATCTAGAGTCATATGAGATGCATGGAGTAGAGAGAATCATGAACCTAATTTGCTATTCACACATTCTCCTTGCTTATCTATTGTTTGCTTTTTATATTTCTTTTTCTGTGATTGTTGTTATTAGGCTAAAATTTCTCTGCACTATGATGATATTCCTATATATCAAGAAGATGATAAACGAAATCACTTTGGAATTTACGTTCAAGGAGGGAACAAATTGGTCAGAAGACTTGAACCCGTCGTAAGTAACACTATTTGACGTTAAACATCAATTTCTTCTGTAATAAAAATCCAGTTTAGACTATAGAAGCAAAAACTCTTTTCATCATTTTGATTTCTGATCTAAAATTATTTATTATATAACCTTTAAACACACAAACAATCAAGGGAAATCCTCAAAATCAAACCCTAACTATTTCTTCATATCACCATCATCAAAGTTTGCTTTTTTCCAAATGAATGGAGTCAGCCAAATGAATTTTCTTTTTTCTACTCTATTCTACTACACACCATGTCTCTAGTATTTATTTTTTTAGGTCATTTTTAGTTACTTCATTCCATGTTAGTTTTGGTCGGTCTTGTAGTCCCTTACTTTTTGTGCAAACTAGTTTTTAGTTTATTTTGTCTTATTTGTCAGTGATAGGCATTATTCCTCATATCTTCCTCACATTTTTATTACCGAATCTACTCTAGTCACTCCTATCATCCACCATATAATTTGACTACGTTCTTGTTACTTTTTGAACGCCCAAAAGTCTAATCCGTATAAGACACCTGGCCTAATCTAATGACCGTTCTGATTAATGAGCTCTTTCACAGTTTATTTTACTTTTATAAAGTTAGATGAAAATCAAGCTTTCCTAACAATCAAGAAAAAATGTAAATTAGAGGGTAAGAAAAAGGTTAGCAATCAAGAAAAATTGACTGAAGACTGACCCTAATCCTTGAGTTTTTAACTCTTAAATACCTGAAAAACAAACTTTAGATTCTGTTTCCATGAATTTTAAAACATAGCAAGTCTTAGCCAAATAAAAACACTTCTATGAATATTGATTGGGATAATTTTAAAGAATGGCTCACCGTAGTTAAGACATCTCAGTCATGCAGCCTCACACACTACAGCACCTTTGATCCTTTCAACTGTGCACTTAATAAGACTGTTAACAGTTGCAACCGATCCAAGCGAGAGCTTTGCTGTTGGAACTGAATCAACTAAGATCTGAAATGCAACAGTCAGTAATGATCCACCAGATCCAACATCAAGAATTCCTCCTCCATGATGTGTAGGCCCATCAGGAAGTATAGCAAAGCCTGATGGCAGGAGGGCAACATAATCCGGATCCCCTCCACTTAGGACCACATTCATGGCAACAATATCAACAGGAGCATATATAACATAAGAGCCTGTAGAATCTGTGCAACTCTCTTGTAGAATCAGCATGTTGCTTTGGCTTGAGTTTGCACTCTACAGTGTTTTTGAGATTTAATAATATGTTAGTTCCATTAATGAGAAGAAGTTCCTGATATCACATTATGAGCCATAATTAGCCTACAAACAACTTACATTAACACGGAGGAGAGATACACAGTTGCCTGGATCGCGACCATTAGCAATATGCGCCATTTCTTGAACTAGGCCACCGTTGGAAAGTATATCCCACTGTATTATGCACAATGAAATAGATAAATTACTATTTTACCAGATAACTTTAAGATTTAGAAATTGCAGGCCTTGATCTTATCAAATAATGTCCATTCTTGCAACATAAGACATGGACAAACATAGACTTTAACCATTTAAAGTGGAATATCCAAGGGCTTGTTTGCCTAAGCTATAAAATAAAAGAGTATTGAGTTATAATTTCATGTGTTCGTGCAGTCCTGTCCCATTTGTCAATTTTAGTTGAAGTTTCTTCTAGTTTGTTGTTTTTTGTGTTCTTCCATGAGTTGTAGTCTAGAAAGCACAGAACCGTATCCGTGTCATGTCACTATCGGACACCAACCAAGATTCGCTACTGGTGGATGGCCTCTCTCTCTCTCTTCTCTTTTCTCTCTACTTCGTCCTCATCTTTTCTTTCTTCATCTTGTTCTTTACAAACCCTAGATACTTCTTTTTTTCTTTTCACAATAAATTGCTTTGTGTGTCTCTTTTTCCTTTTTCCTCTATTCACTGTGAACTTTGTCTTCTATGGATTCTTACCTTTATTTTTAACTAAGGACTAATTTTTTTTCTAACAAAACCCTAATCCTCTTTTATTTTTATTATTTATTTATTTATTATTATTTTTTAAACCCTCATTCTCTCATTCTTTCTTTTGTCCCAGCAAAACACAATTCTTTTTCATTACAAGGCTATAAGAACTAATATTACTCTTAATTTCTTAAAGTACAACATCATGTCATCATATATATAAAAAATATATTTATTATTTGTTGTATTCCTGCCTTGTCTGTGTTCTAAATTTTTAGGATTTGCTATGTTACCATATCCGTGTCCCGTATCCGTTTCGTGCTTCTTAGGATGAAGTAGTAGAATAATGGTATTTATATGATATAAAATCATTACAATAATGGGATCTTGCTCATGTAAAACAAAAACATTCTGGCAACAACGTAGTGGAATAATGGTATTTATATGATATAAAATCATTACAATAGTGGGATCTTACTCATGTAAAACAAAAACATTCTGGCAACAACGTAGTGGAATAATGGTATTTATATGATATAAAATCGTATTTATATGATATAAAATCATTACAATAATGGCATCTTGCTCATTTAACCCTTACATTTTGTATCATGTCTGTGGATCTGTGTCTATGCTACTATTTTGTATCGTGTTCGTGTCCTATATCGTGTCTATGCTACTAGTTTGTATGCTTTGTATATTACTCTATTTATGTTTTTGTTTTATCTATAAAAGATGAAATGCTTCCAAAAAGGGTTGTTATCTTTTTTTCTTTTTTTTTTCTTTTTTTTCTTTTTCCTTCTTTTTTTGTTCGTCAAAAAGAGAATAAAAAACAGGTGCTTGGAAAATTCAGTTACCTCGCTTCGAGAGTTCTCGTCTCGAAGAAAATCAAAAACTCTCTTTGGCGGGACTGGAATCCAGAAAGAAGTCGCAGCACTGAGCACGATACCGGGAGGCCTGCCCGGGTCATCCATACTTTTTCTGGTCATAACCCTTACATCATCAGCACCACTTCCTGATAATGTTGTCCATGTGTGCGCGGTAGAAGCACCAACACCAGTGCAAAAGCTCATCACCATCCTCTCAGCCAACTTAAGCATACTCTTCCTCCCTTCTGAAGTAGTTATAACTGCGAAGGAGCAAAACAACACTAAGAATCAGAAGGGAAATTAATGCTTTACTAAACCATCCATATATTACCATTTTATGTAAGATAGGAATTAAATGATATATTTATTACCGCCAACATCTCCTGCTGGAATGTTATTGGCCATTACACTGGCAAGCCGTTCACATTGCCGATCTAATGTAGCCACCCAGCGTTTTGCCCCAAAAGCAAGACCTGAATTCACCAGCGGTTTGTATATAGTATGGACTGCTCTATCATCCACTTCTACATGTTCCACCCATATAACCTATGAAATTGTAAGATAATGACAGAATTTAGTGACAGAACCATACACACACACACACACACACACACACACACACATATATATATCTGCTATGAGAAAGTGAGAACAATGTAGAAGAAGTCACCTTTGAGTATCCATTTGGCAATTCTTGAATCAAACAGCCGGATGGCCTTCTTCTGCAGCGTGATATTGAACTAGGGCGCAAATTGTCCAGGGAAACATCAACCACTGCCCAAGTCCCGTCAGCATGCTGCTTACAGTACCTAACGAAATAGTTTTCACGGGTTGGAACGAGCGGTGAAGGTACCTGAAACTCTGCTGTCATCTGAAACAATCCTGATGTTAGGTATGTTTTGTTGAAGCTAATTGAACTAAAGGCATACTTTAGCAATTGTTTCATTTAAAACATTGTATGAAATATTTTTCATGATGAATGGAATTTCTCAACTGAAGGTTTCTTTAATGTATACCACTTGTAAAGCTCCATTGTAGTTCCCTGCTACACCAGTTGAAAGGACCTCCAGGGTCATTGCTCTTGAAACCACACCAGAAAACACACTTGACCATTGATTCTGATAACCATTGACAATTGAATTAATGAATACAGTCTTAATAAGTTAATATTCTTAAATTGATACCTCCCCCCCCAAAAAAAAATTCTTATATTGATAACGAACATGTAAAAGGGAGAGAGGAAGCCCTACCACATCCATGAGGATCTCCACAAGATTAATATGATTCATAATAACAACAGCAGATTCCCTTGAAGCTTCAGATTTTAGTCCCAAGGGTTTTGGACCGATTCCTCGGGGAAAAGTCCTTAAATACTCATCTTCACTTAAAATCTCCGTAGAGTTGTCAGTGCTCGCCATCCATAAGGGTTCACTGGCCTGAGCCATTCTGATTAGTTCTTCCATTGCTGCAACGGCAAGCTCAATGATCATTGGCTTGTCTGCTTCAGTAGGGCCAGGCACTGACCTAAGAAGATCACCACCTCCAAACATCTCCCCAACCATGCCTGATTGTAACCCAAAACTCGCAGCTCCAATATCAAGCGAATGTGATGATCCTTGAGTAGAAACATGAGGGTATGAAAGCACTGGCTTGCCAACATACTTTGCAGCAATCCCAGATATCCTATCAATCTGTAAACAAAGCATATATATGTTAGTCCAACTACAAGAATCACCCTCCTTGCTTAAAACTGCAATGATATCTCATACGTGTGCGTGTTTGTGTGTGTATTTATATATATTCTCTCTCTTCTCCAGTTGCCCTATCACCTCTTCTCGCAAACGAGCATTTTCGATCCTCAAGTGCTGCTCATCAAATGACATCTCGCCAATGGCTGCTGGACCACCGCAGTTGGGACAAGTAGCGTTGCTGAGTGCTTCTTTGTACCTTATGTTCTCTGCACGAAGTTTTTCATTCTCATTCCTCAGCTGTGTGTTCTCATGGCGTTTATGTTGAGCCTGTGAACAATTTGGTTAGCAGCTAAACGAGTTCAGAATTTATATTCAAAACAAGATTACCATAGATAAGAATGTTGTTTATTTAAATTACACGATGGAATATAGCTTGTTAGATCAGTTCTTACCTTCATTTGTGTGCGCTTGTTTTGGAACCAAAATTTGACTTGCAAAGGCTCTAACCCTAATCTACGCCCCAGATCTTTCCTTTGCTTGTCATCTGGGTGAGGACACTCTTTAAAGAAACTGTTACAAAACCCATAAACCAAATTAGGTTTAATGGAATCATCAGTGATAATAGCTTATTGATTGT
This sequence comes from Cornus kousa, assembly GCA_025631255.1. Taxonomy (NCBI): domain Eukaryota; kingdom Viridiplantae; phylum Streptophyta; class Magnoliopsida; order Cornales; family Cornaceae; genus Cornus; species Cornus kousa. The sequence continues at coordinate 1,115 of JAOTQH010021518.1, read as the reverse complement.
GTCTCATCTCTCTATTTCTCTCGTATACAAAAGCACACAAGAGTCAAAATAAGATGCTTACGCTTCCATTTCTTGAATTTGATGCTGTGTATGGCGATGATAACGCTTCTTTTTGTTGGGCCGTTGGTTTGGATCTTGATCATCACCAGAGGGGGCTTCCATGATCTCAGTGCCGGATTTGCTCTCAAATTCTTCGTCTCTAATCATATCCAACTCATTTTCCGGAGATCTATGGGCCATATCGAGTAAATGATGGTGACTATCAAACATGTTTGGCTGAAACATAGCGACCGATCCTTGGGGTTCAATGCTATGGTTTTCAAATCTAACAACACGGTGAAAGTTCAAACACTCATGACCAGTAACAACACAATGTAACAAATAGATGAGTTTATATAATTGGTGACGCAAATTCTAAAACAATGGACAAAAGGGAAAGCACAAGAAATGAAAGCTGAAAACCAAACATTAAAAAGTACTGTAGATTATTTGGGCATCAGATCTCTCTCTAATGTCAATGAATGACCTAATTGGGAAACATGTACATAGAGCACTACAAACCACACACGCAAACTTATGTGTGTGTTGATATATGTGTGCGTGGATCTGCAAAAGAAAATAAACTAAATAAAAAATTGCAGTTCTTCTGAGTGAAGAATATATGATTCTGCTTGAATTATGTTCATAACCTTGCTTATGGTATAACAGATGATTGATCTAAAAAAGGTAGAGTGAAACAGTACATTGGAAAAGTTGATATAACAAAGTAAAAGTATTATTTAAGAAGTCCATGAAAATAATTTTTTTTTTTGAAAAGTCCATGAAAATGAATTTTGAAGAAAGAAGAACATAGAAGTATAGCTGGGGTTTTGAATGAGAAATTAAACCTATGGTCAATTAATTCAATAGACACTAGTGAGTCTTGAATCCTGACCTGACTGAAAACTAGCTCCGAAGACAACCCAAATCCAGTGACCTTTCCGTTCCTTTCGAGCAGTGGAGCAGACATATATCACCCACCCACAAACCCTCGGGTGTGCACCTCTCTCACAAACAAACCCTATAAAGATTACTCTTTTTTTTTTTTTTTTTTTTCTTTTTTCTCTCTCTCTCTC
>JAOTQH010021098.1:0-18294 GCA_025631255.1 Cornus kousa | reverse complement strand
TGAAGATGCAAGCAATAAAATCATGAGAGAATATAATCTAAGACAAGATAATAAAACTCAACATAATCATTAAAAGAAATTAAGATCCATTACAACATGTGTAGAGCTCTAGATTATGAAACAACACCACATACATACATCATTCCCCATATTAAGAACAAAACTAGAGTATGCTTTCAAGGGAGGGCTTCATCACCTCCCTAGAGGAAGGGTTAGTTACCTATGGATGCCCTAGAAGAAGGAAGAAGCTTGCCCTCAACCTCCATTTTTGAGCTCCTCTCTTTAAGCTTCAAGAACACCTCTTCTTCTCCTCTTTCTCTCTCCATAAATCCTCTAAAATGTGAGATAAGATGTATATTCTATGGCTCCCCTTCTTCTTATCTAGAAAGAACCTACCAAAACCTACCAAATAAGGCTGCATTTCTCCACCAAAAGACAACTCCAACCAACCCATAAAGATAGAAATCAAAATTGAGGGAACCAAGGTGCAAGTGGGCTGAAATGGTGAATTTCTGAAGGGCATCTTCCCTAAATTCGAGTGCTCCAAATAAGGCTTCGAGCACTCTAATTTAGAGCAAAATGCTCTATTCTCTTCTTGCTCAACACTGACCTACTTTGGTAGAATGACCATAACTTTGCTCTCCAAACTCCGAATAATGAACTGTTTGATGATTTGAAAAGTTAATTCAGAGCTTTAAATACTTCATGTTTTGATGGTAGACCATTTCTTGAGTTTAGTTAGTCAAAAATGAAGAGCAAGACCAAGTTTCATTGCTGCCAAGCTTCAGCATTGGCACCTTTCTATGTTCAAAACTCCACAAAGTATCATTTTTACTTTCTTTTGGAAATTGAACCTGAAAATGCATAAAAACATGGAAATGAAGATAATCTACATAAATTAAACAAACAACGGACTTAACTAATGCAATTTAGGGCGCTTGAATGTACAGTATTCGGCGCTTATCAGTCTCCCTCTAATAACTGCGGATTGCTCTTGACCGACCAACTTAGTAATAACTGAGCTCATTCTGTTTGCCAATACCTTTGTAATGACCTTATACAAAACTTTTCACAAAGCAATAGGTCTGTAGTCTGTAGTCTTGAATCTTGATAGCAGACTACTTCCTGAGAATCAAAGCAATGAAGGAGCTATTAACTGTTCTTGGAAGGACACCAATAGTGAATAGCTCCTGGACAACAGCAAAGAGGTCAGCCTTAATGATATTCCAATAGGTTTGGTAAAACCTAGCCAGAAAACCATCTGGACCTGGAGCCTTACCAGGCCCCATGCCCATCACTGCATCTTCAAGCTCCTCCATAGCGCATAGGACCTCCAATTTTGAAGCATCATAGTGGGACAATCTTATCCTTGGCTGAGGCATATCCTCCACTGAAGTAGTAGTCTTTGCATAAAGATTAGCATAAAAACATACTACAATATCACTAACCTGTTCCTTATTTTAATTAAGAGTACCATTGCTATCTTCCAAAGCGACAATGGAGTTGAATGACCTGTGTTGAGCAACCTTTCGGTAAAAATAATTAGTATATCTGTCTTTATCTTTAAGCCAGAGGATTCTAACTGACGTAAGCGGAAGCGATAAATTTGTTCACGAGGAACAGATTACCATGAATCCACAAGTTGGGTGTTTTGAATCCACAAAACAAAGGATAAATTCATAAGGAATTCTGAAATATTATTGATAAAAGGTTAAATTATGTTCTTGCAATACATTAATATTTATAATAGAGAAAACCTAACACTATAAGGAAACTAAAATCTAATCCTATAAAGAAACTAATCCTAAAAATAAGGATAAAAATAAATTCTCTCTAAAAAATCCGAAAAAATAGAATAAGAAACCTAATAAATAAAAAATACTAAATCTAAAATTTTAGAGCATTTGGACTTCGCTAAGGCCTCGAACAAAAATCCCGAATAATCGGCACGCCTCCTATAACACAATAAAACGCGATTTTGGAGCCCTAAACAAAGGTTTTCAGCTGAAAACCAGTGTGGCCTGCAAGCTAAAGCTAGTAGGTTTTTCTCAATGCGTCGATTCCACCCAAATAACACTATTGGTTTGTCGAAAACGGACTAGTCAAACTGCTTGTCGAACTGTGCAGAATTCTGGCCTACATCACTAACTTTTTGAGCCACCACCATTTCTTCATTAGCAAGTGCACATTCCAGTCGTTGATAAGCAGCCTTCTCACAATCAAGAGACAAATGGTTATAGGGGTCCTGCAGAAGCTTGAACTGAGTCTCATGTAAAATCTTCCTAGCTTCTGCGACTTGATCCACCACATAACCAAAGGTTCTAGCATTCCAGTTCTTCATAACTTGCTCGACCTGTTTCAACTTCTGAGTAAACCAATACATAGCAGTCCCATTAATTGCAGAAGACCAGGTATGCTCAATAATAGCAGTGACACCTTCTTGATAGCTCCATACAGTTGGGATTGGAAGCTAAGTTGGAAGGAATGATGATAATCAAAGAGTTAATGGTCTGAAAGATTAGCTGCAGAAAGATGCACTTTGCTAATCTGAAAAGCAGATAGCCATTGGTCATTAACCAAGGCTCTATCCTGTTTATTTGTCCAATTCCATCCCCCATCCAAACAGGGTAAGTCCAACAACTTAGCTTCATCCAACGTCTATTGAATTCATCCAGAAGGCCTTGAGGGATTAATAATCTGAACATTAAGGAGCATACATTGAGCAGTGACATCCAAAACCTGCACATCCACTTTTGAGGGGTCCCAACCAAAACACAACCTCTCCATAGGTGTTGCCCCACTTCCATCTGCTATTTATTCTTCTACAAGTAGTATCAATTCTTAGCTCGTTATCCCTAGTTTCAAGCAGAAAAATCAAGCTAATAGAATGAGAGAGAAGCCAATTCCTGACCTTTCCCACCCCTAACTTTCCAACAACCAATCTTCCCTCCCTTTCCTCCATTGACAAGCATACCTCTAGTAACCCTTTGTGACTGGTCGCATCACCCTTATCCATCTTCCTTTTAGCTTTCTTCTTCTTACCAGCAGATTTCTGAACCACATCTAGTGAAGTTAATAAACTGATAATAACTCAAATTGATATTGATTATGACTTGGTTACATGTCATATCTCTAGACCGACTTTGGGACTGCCCACAGAGCATTAATAACAACATCTATTCCCAGGACCTTTTTTTATATTTCCCATTCCATAATTACTACTTAATAGACTTTGACTAAACACTTTTCAAGGCACCATTGACTGCCTCAATCTTGACTAAAGCACCATTAATGATTTGCATTAGACCCTCCTCCTTGAAGAAAACTCTCCCTCGAGTTTGAAACAATTTACCACGATCAATGAAGAACCCGATTAAAGCCTTCCATCCTTTCTTTCTTATTTTCCGTACTCTTACCTAAACACACCAATCTTCTGTTACTAATTTGCACAAATTTTCATAGCTCTCTTTTGAAATTTAGTAGAATTCCAACACTTGCTTGAACATAGATCATGAACCAAAAGTTGAATTAATTTGTGCTTTGCATTGGAACGACACCTGGCTATATGTCGCACCAATAATCCATCCCAAATTAAGTCATAAATATATATAAATATATATATATATATATATATTATAAGTAAAATTTCATTAAAGGTGCTCAAGAGGGGAGCACTCCCAAAGGAATACAAAGAAGCCTAAAACGGCACTATAATTTCAAGTTATCCACAAAATCCAAAAGATGTCCAAAAGATTTAAAATTTGCCTCGTTGACCCAAAAAAATAGAGTGGAAAGAATATTGTATTTGAGAGACCAAATATGGGACTCCACTCCATCAAGGGATCTCCTATTTCTCTCACGCCACAGACCCCACCACCATCAACAAAGGGGTGTGACTCTCCACGCGTCCTTGGCTCTGCTCTCCACTGTGCACCCTCTTCAAGCTTCTAACATATCAACTATGGACTCAGGAAACACCCAAGCCATGCCAAAAGCATCCAAGAACAAAGGCCACACATCTTTTGCTAGTGGACAATGAAGAAGGTGGTTTACTGATTCCTATGTCTTTTTGCACACACAACACCCGTTCATGATTTTCTGAAGTCCCCTTAGGTTGTCAAGAGTGAGATTGCCACCAAGGGCAGCTGTCCAAGTGAAAAAAGCCACCTTCAAGGGGCTTTCGTCCTCCATATAGTCTTCCAAGGGAAAGGTTGGCCTGGGATCACCATCAGACTCCGGTAGGAGGACCTAACCTCAAAACCCCGTCAGACTCCATTATTTGTCAAATCCATGAATGAAGAAGCTACATTTATGACAAAATTATTCAAGAAACTTAAATCCGATGTAATACCTATTGCACCACGCCCCATTGGAAGTTCAGTGTTTATATCTTCAGATTGCCCAACTTGAGAAGGCTTTGCTGTCTCAGATTTATTCTGTTTATTCTCAATAGCTGCTCAATAAATGAATTGAATGTTTTCCTTATAATGCGAGCATACAAAATAAACAGGATTCTCATGACCTTAAAGGGGTTGTGCTTGAAACTAGTAGCGATTCCACAAGTTATGAACCATAACTGTTGGTTTGGATGAGAGAAAACAAGATCACTAACACCATGAACCTGAGCATCAATCACTATGTGGTTCTATATTTTCTCGCCACCATGGTAGGAATATATCTGCTTAGTGTTCTTGGAGTATGCAACACTAAAAAGGGTGCTATCTGAACTCCATATCACTCTGTTCACTGGTGGAGTATACTCATTGGCTAAAGATGCCTGCAGAGTCATTGAACATGATTCAATGTCTCTGACCTTGAAATTTCTAGAAGCAAGCTTCTCTATACCACCAATGTGAGGCTCAATGGGCAGGAGCAGGCTTGTGAGAGGCAAGACTCTCGTGCGAGCTACTTGTGCTCACTAGTCCTAGATCGCCTAGGTGTGGAAGAATGAAGTGCTATATGTAGGTTCATCACCCTTCTATGACACAACGCATTTTAAAGTCATAATGGCCGTGAACCTATCAGAACTCTAGAGTTAAGCGTGCTTAACCTGGAGTTGTACAGGATGGGCTACCTCCTGGGAAGTCTGTGATTTGGGGGAGTTAAAAACAGACAATATTGTGTTGGGTAAGGACCGTTAGTCCGTTACAAATGGTATTAGAGCTTAACCCAGCTGAAAGTGTGCCGACAGGGACTTCGGGCTCCCAAGGAGGTGGAATTGTGAGGCTCGATGGGTGGGAGCAAGCCTGTGAGAGAAGGCTATGGTGCGAGCTGCGTGTGCTCACAAGTCCCACATCTCCTGGGTGTGGAAGAGTGAAGTGCTATTTGTAGGTTCATCACCCTTCTATGATACAATGTGTTTTAAAGCTGTAATAGCCGTAAACCTATCAGAACTCCGGAGTTAAGCATTAATCTGGAGTAATACCCAGTTGGGTGACCTCATAATGTTTCGGAGGATCTTTGGTGTGGGATGTTATTATGGCTTAATAACGGTAGGATGACTTAGGATATGCTGTTTCGAAGAGTTCTACAATTGGGAGCTTGCGGAGTTTGCAGAATTTTTAGCATTATTGTACAGCCTGGTGGTAGAGGAAGATGAGATGGTTTGGTTTGGCTCCCTGAGAGGGGTTTTTGGAGTTAGCTCTTTCTGCCATAGCCTTTTAGGGATTGTGGTTCCCTCCTTCCCTTGGAATGTCATCTGGACATTGGAATTCCCCTTGAAGGTGCTTTTTTTTTTTTTTGGCTTGGTTAACAACCCTTGGAAGGATTCTCACCTTAGACAAATCTTAGGAGGTGTTTGATGTGGTGAACTGGTCTTACATATTAACGAAGGCTTAGGAGTAGGTGAATCAAATTCTTCTTCGTTTCCCAGTGGCGAGGGATGTTTGGTCTACGTTTTTGGCTAATTTTGGTATGCATTTGGTGGGCCCCCATGGTGGACATGATTGAGGCTTGGAGAGGGTGTATGGTGGTGAGCCATAAATACCTGTAGGGCCATCCCCTTTTGTTGGAAATTGTGTTTCAAATTCCTATTCTAATTAGGTGTCTATTTTAGAGTGGATTCTGTTAGGAAATTTTTGGTTAGGCAAGTTTTGGGCTCCAAGGAATTGTAATCCTTGTTCAACAAGGAATTGTCCATCAATAGATACCTAGGGTTTGGGTTGAGACTTATGAGATTGAGAGAGATGTAGTCTTGTGAGGGAGTTGATGGGTAGTAGTAGTTTATGCATTGGTAGAGTTGGAAAAACACTAGTGGTGCCGCTAGCAAGGAGATAGGCTTGTGGAGACAAGCGCGTGATGGTTGTATTCTATTGTTGTAATATCTCTACGGCAATCATAGTGGAATCTCTTCTCATCTGCGGATGTAGACCGGTTTGTGTTGAACTACGTTGTGATTGCTTTGCTGGCTTTCATTGGATCTTTATGTTCGCCCGTTTTCACTATCGTACAACACCTTTCTTTATGGTGGGGCTTTTGACGCGAGAGAAATATGAGATCCTATTGGGTATTAATACATCTTTCTTAGTTCTATATTCTTTTGAATTAATGGGCGGAATTGTAAATTTGTGGGAGATTTTGTTTATTTGGTTGATAGCTTGAAATTATACCTTTGTGTATTCTCTTGGGAGAGCTCTCCTCTTGGGCGCCTTTAATTAATTATTACTATTAAATATTTATATGTATATATGTGTGGTAGAGTCTATTATTAGGATGCATTAGTCTATTAGAGTTAAAGGTGACACCAATTAAGGATAACTAGATAACTGAAAGTGATCTAAATTGCTTGCTAAATGTGCAACATAGATAATGAATTCATCAAGGAGTTGCATGGATTGAGTTGGAGGTACTGTAAGGACAACAAAAATTCCCCGCCTCCCCCCCCAAAAAAAAATAAAATTTGCAGGTGAGTTGTTCTATCATATTTGATGGTATAGTATACAGGGGAAATTGTAGCCCTTGATGAATGATAGCGGCTAAAAGGAGTTTTGTAGTTGATCCCAAGTTTTATGGCTTCAAAACTTCTATCAAAAGAAATAGCCGTGCTGAAACCTCCTTTTTGCTGTCAATTTCTGCCTCCATAATTTAAATATCAAATTGTTTTTGTCATGCAATAAACTGATTTTAGGTCTTGCAGAACTAAACACCATCCCTTTAACATAGAATAAAAGAAAAGAAGAATTCTTACAGACCTAGGTTGGCAAATTTCATAAAACAAAACTGTTGCTATGTAATTTAGAGGATGTTCAGTTCTTATGAGTTGTCTAGAGTAATGGTTAGGTGATTAGTGACTATTTGGGTGAAGCTTAGCTTTCCTCAATGGACATATTTGTCAACTTCATCAAACAAGGGTATAAAGGTAAATGTACTCCAGTAATCATCTTCACCATATTAGGCTCATGCATACATGTTAATCAAGTTTCAAAATTTTATAAATTTTTTTGAGTATCAATAAATATTTTTCTAAATGTGCATGTTCAATTCTAAAATCAGTTTTGCAGCATTTTTAACTGATATGCACTCATTGATTGATAAATATTTTTCTAAATATGCATGTTCAATTCTGAAATCAGTTTTGCAGCTTATTTAACTGATATGCATTCATTGATCGAGGGTACTTAGAATTGAACTGTTGATCTTAGTGCTTCAATGCATCGACTGATGGAGCCTTAGAGTATATCGATCAAGAATTGATTCCATAAGGTTCGATTGAAGTCCCCTAAATCTTCGATCGATCGACCCTTACACAGGTATCGATGGACAAATGCGAAAGCTGAAATTTTCCAAATTGTGCTTTCAAAGTAATTTTTTTTATTTCTTAGTTGGTACTCACACACACATGCCTCAATTGGGGCTTGAACCCCTAACCTCGTTTTAGGAAGCAAGGGCCAGATACCACTAGGCCACTAGCCTATTCATTTCAAAGTAATTTTCTTATTGATCATTTTGGGAAGTTTTCCTAGGGTTGTCTATAAATATAGATATTCTGTGAACTCTAAAAAGTGCGTGAATAAAGAGAGATGGACACATATACACACAAAGATTAGTATATGCATTGGAAGCTTTAGTTTATGAAATCACACCTTTCATAAAACTTTTATTTGTTCATTTCTTTGACCGCAAGATCAGATTTTTTTAAAGTTTCATATACTTGTTCACATAAGAGTATTTCCTTGTGAATTGAAAAAAGAAGAGTGTAGATTTTGTTTCATTTTTTCATACATCAGGCATATCTAAGTTATGGTGAAATGATGAACTGTTGAGTACTGATACTACTGCTGCTGAAGCCAGATTCTCAAACCTAAAGGTTGGACGACTAGGGCTGAAGATTCATCAGTGGAGAGGCTGTGTATGAGCGTAGCGAATGCTGTAGACAGATAAAAAGAGACCTGAAGATCAACTAGTGTTTGATATCTTACTGGGTCTAGGTTGTATCTCTCTTTCTTCATAGTAAATTAATTTGTCGGACTTATGTCCCGTGGTTTGTTGACTGGTCGTTGAGGGAGTTTTTTCACATAAAAATCTGGTGTGCATCTCGTACTTTATTTTACTGCACTTTAAGTTGCTATATATTGGAAAATTAATTATAGGAGTGATTTAAGCATTGACATAATGTAAAAGCTGCTATACTTGGGTAACAAGTTGTTGCCGTATTTGTATTTGACTTTCTGTGTAATTCCTTTATTATAAAATACTTGTAGAGCAAGAAATTTTTAATCTCTAGCTACAAGTCTTCCCCAATTCACTTATAAATAGAGGTGGTTATTGTAAAACAAAACTATGAGAGTATAATAAAGATAAGCAGCCTTCTGGGCTTTGTGTGTCGTGAATGTAAGCCCTAGTGGCTGAACCATGTTGTATTCTTGTGTTCTTCATGTTTTAGTTACTCACTTCAACTTTTATATCTTTCAACATGGTATCAGGTTTAGCTTACCCTACTTTATACTCTACTCGTCTCTGATCTTTGCAACTCGCCTCGCACTCTCGACAACTTCGTATTTAATTTCAAGTTGGACACTTGAGTTAAATCTCCGTGTACAACTTGAGGGGGGTGTTGGAGACCCGTGGAGCCAATTAAGGACCAGAGGGGGCACGTGCCCCCCTTGCCCTTGCTCCAACCTACTATGCATAGGTACATATTTTTGCTATATACATATACTTATATGGTAATTTTAAATAGTGTCCCCTCTAAAATTTTCAAATTCCTCTAATTTCCTTTTGAAAAAAAAATAAAAAGGATAAAAAAAAGTACACCATATATTTTTCCTTTTCTAATTTTTGTTTCCTTTTTCAAAAAAAATCTTTTTTTACTTGTGTATAATTATGTATTGTACCGTTTTTTCCTCTTTCTTTTTATCGATGATATTTGTGATTGTATTTAATTAAAATATTATTAATCAATAATTTGATCCTTATATTTGTCAAGTATTTTTTTACAGTAATTATTTAGCATGTTATTTTACAGCTATTTATTTATTTTCTTTTGCCTTTTGATTTAAAAAAAAAATTATATTTGTCATACGTGTTGATTTTTTATTTTTTTATTTTTTTTTTTTTCAATAAGTGCATTGTGCTCCCCCTAAAATAAAATCCTGGCTCCGCCTCTGGTTGGAGAATAATTATAGGAGTGATTTAAGTGTTGACAGAATGTTAAAGTTTCTATACTTGGGTAACAAGTTATCGTCATATTTGTATTTGACTTTCTGCGTGGTTCCTTTATTATATAAACTACTTGTAGAGCAAGAAATTTCTGTTCTCTAGTTACAAGTCTTCCCCAATTCACCTATAAGTAGAGGTGGTTATTGTAAACAAAATTAAGAGAGTATAATAAAGATATTTAGCCCATTGGGCTTTGTGTGTCGTGGATGTAAGCCCTAGTGGTTGAACCATGTTAAATTCTTGTGTTCTTCATGTTTTAGTTATTCTCTTCAACTTTTATATCTTTCAACACTATAAGATAATTATGTTTATTTTTACCAAGCATGATTGAATAAATAGATAATGATTTACATGATTAGTTAATCTCAGTCAAGTTTGTTTGTTTGAAGCAATTGCCAGTATAGTTTAACTGAATTATTAGTTAGTCTTAAGGGTATATCTACTCATTGTTAATTGATATCAAGGCAAAGTGCCCCAATTGAATCATCAATGTATCAGAGCTTAAATAGTTTTTGAATTGAAAATTAAATTGATGAAAATTGGTAAAGGTTCCTTTAAGATCTATTCAGGTCTATTTGGGTAACCGTGGTTAGAACGATCGAGCTAGTGGTGGCGGTAGCAATGGTGGAAGGCAGGGATTTTGGCAGTAGTGGTGGTGGTTGAAGTTGGCGGCGGCAGTGGTAGTGGCGGAAGGTGGCGGCAGTGGTGGTGGCAGAGGAAGGCCGTGGTCGAAGGCGGCGGCAGTGGTGACCATGGCGGTTGTATTTGGAAGTTCGAGCAACGTATTTATTTATTTTTTAAAATTTTTTTTACTAGGGAATGGAATGGTCATTGAGGAGTGGAATGACCTGGAATGGTCATTGAGGAGTGGAATGACCTGGACTGGTCAGTCCAACTTTAATTTTTTGTTCCAAACAAAAGAAAAGGTCAAAAATGATGGAATGGTTCCCGCGTACCAAACGTAGCAAGAAGAATGAGTAGATATATATACCCTTAATACTAACTGATAATTCAGTTTAACTATCCTGACAATTGCTTCAAACAAATAAACAAACTTGATTGAGATTGACTAACATGTAAATCATCATCCATTTATTCAATCATGCTTGGTAGAAATAAACATAATTATCTTACAGCAATTTAAAGTGCAGTAAAATAAAGTATGAGATGCACACCAGAGTTTTTTTTTTTTTGATAAACTTCCTCCACGGCCAGTCAAAAAACCTCGGGACCTAGTCTGACAAATTAATTCACTATGAAGAAAGAGTGAAACAACCTAGACACAGTAAGATATCAAACACTAGTTGATCTTCAGTCCTTTGAAGATCTTCAGGTCTCTTTTTCTCTGTCTATGGGCATTCGGTACACTCAAACACAGCCTCTCCACTGATGAATCTTCAGCCCTAGTCGTCAAACCTTTAGGTTTGAGAATCTGGCTACAACAGCCCTAGTCGTCAATTGTTCACCATTTCATCATAACTAGGTATGCGTGATGTATGATTAAAAGAAACAAATCTACACTTTAAAAAATAATAATAATTTAAATGTTGTTCTAAATTGATTAAAAAAAAAAACCTAGAAATTCTAGACGGTTGATTCTTCACCTGTGAAAACATGAGTGTAAGTTCTTAAATTTCTTTGTCAAAACATGAAAATGGTTGAAGAATTTGTTACGACTTTGAGTATGGTCTTGTGATGGAAATATAAACTGAACACTATTGTTTAGGACTGATACGATAACTGAAGGGTGTGTGTTGATGGCTGGTTAATGGAAGCAGCAGAACTGAGTGGTGCGTGTTGATGGCTGGTTGATAGTTTCTGTTTAGGTGGTAACAGAAGAGTCAATATCAGGTTTTCAATAAGGTGTTTTGATAGGTTTTGATGATGGCCAGTAAGGATGGGTTAAGGCTGAAAGTAACAGGAGTTTTGTTGGGTTTGGTAACTGATGGTTGTGAGGTTTAATGGATAGTGGATTCCGGGGATATAGTAAGGTGGGCTGCAGGGTGTGGTTTCAGTTGGTGGTGATGGAGTGCAGCTGCGGAGTTAGAGCTTTGATTGATTGATGTTCTGGACTGAGGTTTGCTCTAAACAGACTTTTGGATCCTTTGCTCTGATACCAAATTAATATAGAACACAAAAGTTCAGCTACCAATTTGACACAGAATGCAATAAGATAGATAGCTTTGTTGTGACACAATCTTAGAACTAGAGTGAAAGAAGGGGATGGGAAGTAGAAGATGAGACGAGGCTAGAAGAAAAGAGGAAGAAACAGATGAATAGGATAAGGAAACAGAGTGAATAGAGATAGGCTAGATTGACTGAGGGGTAAATGACAACAAGAATAGGGGAAGAATAGAGGAAGACCTGAGACTCACAAGTCTCACTCCAAAACTCAAGCCAAAACTATTATTCCAAAACTATATTCCAAAAACTGTTTTTTCAGTTACACATATACCTATTTATAGGCATCAAAAAGAGTTCCCTTAACAATGAAGGAACCTCAAAATATTTGAGAAAACTTAATGACTAAGAAAACAGAAAATATAAGCATCAAAAACTTCCTTATGTTGTGTTAGGTAGGAAGGAAGGAAGAGGTGTGGAGAGAAAATAGAAAGGAAGGAACAAAATTCCTTTGTTCGGTAGAGATGATACCAGGAAAGAAAGGATAATAGTCTTCCTTTACAAATTTTCATCCGCCCAAAAATGGGTGGAAGAAAGGAGGGAAGACAAGTGGACTATTATAGAAGTTTTAAATTAAATTTTATCCTAAATTATGCAAGTTTTAAATTACAGTAAATTACAATATTATAAATATGATTGGATATAATGGTTAAAACAATTAAAACTTTATATTTCCTTCACTCTTAACCAACATAGTAAATTATGAGCTTATTCTAGTCTCTTCTATACAACCGAACAAAAAGAAGGAAATACACAATCTCTTTCCTAGGGATGTTTCATCCATCCTTTCTTCTCTCTCTTACCATCCAATTTTTTTCTTTCCTACCGAATGGAGCATTAATGACCAAGGAAACAAGATTCGTTAATGACTAAGGAAACACAAAATATCTAAGACGCCTTAATCACTAAGAAAACATAAAATATTTTAATCAAATACACAAAACATATCTCTGCAAGAACATTGAATGCAGCCTTTATCTACAAATATAGAATCCAGCTTGCATTCAGCCATATCTTGGATGCAGCCTTTGTAGAACATTGAATCCAGCCTTCTCATGAGCTGGATACAACCTGTAGGATAGTCACCTGTTGGTCTGCAGGCCTATCTATGCTCTGCATCATTGAGGCTTGGAGAGGTTCTACAGTGGGGACCCAAGTCTGGGATGCTTGGAGGGTTACGCCTTTGCCAACAGAAATTCTCTGACCTCTAAGAGCTGTTTCCAAATTGCAGAATCAGATGCTTTAGGTAACACGGCCCAAAAATAGGCAGTATATGAGACTCAGAGGGAATTGAACTCCAAAAATCATCAAGGAACCCCCATTCTCGTCCCTCACTTTACCAACTGATGGGATGCGCAAGTGACGGGGTAAGACAAGTTAGAATTCGAATTATAAGTTCTCACTTTCATTGAGATTAGGTTTGTGATCAGTGTACTAATTACAATATTTTCACTAAGACACAACTTTTGCTTGCTATTTCTACCATTCTATTAGTCCGGGTGATGTTCATGTTGTTAAATTACTGTTTTGTAATGCCGGCATTGCTTGTTCCTTATCTAGACCTTAATTGCTAGATATAGAAAAAGATTTGTTCTCTTTATTAAAGCGGTAATTTTGAATATGACGGAGTTTGGTGGTGTATTTGGCTAGAGACGAATAGGAGATCTTTCAAAGGAAAGGAGAATTCTATTTCTATGCTTAAGTTCTCTATTATCTACACTCTTTTTTGTTGGGTTGTAGGTAGAAATTATAGATCTTTAGCGGAGATTGTTGATTTTTAGGAAGTTTAGAGGCCCTATATGGCCTTGTGTAGTTCTTGGGCTTCGCTCCCCTTTTGAGCGCTTTTATAAAATTTTACTTATCAAAAAAAAAAAAAAAAAAAAAACACTAGCGCCATAACACTTCCTCTTCACGCCCGAACCACAAAAAAAAAAATTCGTGGCTTAGTGCCACTCTCAACATGTATAAATTTTAGCATCCTCAAATTGTATGCCTGAACCCATAGTCCAATTGGCGTTGATTTAATCGGTGTTGGTGTTGTAGGCGCACCCCAGATTGATCCGTGTTGGCGTTGTAAAGGACTCGCTTTGCTTCTCTTTCACGGTTAACATCCCCTTCGCGCTGACACCATACACCATATATACATCAAATCTTACAATATATATATATATATATATATATTACTTATCAAAATATATGTATATATATATATATTTTATAATTATATGAATTTGGGGATTTTGGGAAATTAGGTTTGGGTGTGTTTGGATGTAACTGTCAGTTTAGAGGTGTTTGGTTGTAATGGTAACAATAAAGGGCATTAGAGTCTTTTCATGCTTATAAGGGCAATATGGCAATTGAATTATATTTTGTGTGTCACGTGACAGCCATGTTGTCGTTTCATGGTAAGTTTTGAATGGAAGCTCGCCGGACTGGCCAATGCAACCAAAGTGGTTAGTTCAGGGGTTTTCTGCCTCATTTGTAGTTTAGGGACCTTATTTGCTAAAAAGGTCATAGTTCAAGGTTTTTTTTTTGAACTTTTACCCTTTTAATAAAATGATGGTGATCCCAACTTGATCAATGTGAGTATTTGGGTTGAATAAGATTGCCTTTTACTATGTTTTCCATATAGCATAACAGTTATTTTATTATTGTTATTTTTTATTTTTCATATTGTTGTCGAAGACTTTTGGTTTACCTTAAATTTGGTTTGGGCCTGAATTTGGATCTTCTATAGGAGATCAAATTCAAAAGAAAATTACATCATCTGTCAAACTTGGCTGACTGAATATTTGTATTGTTAGCAGCAACTGATGGTGAGGAACACTTGCGACAGGCGGCGATGGTTTACGAGTCGTACTACTGTTACAGTTAGTAATGCAACTGACGTTGAGAGTAATGCTTTTTCTTCTGATGCAGCTGGTGATGCAATCAACGTTGAGGATCCACGTAAGTGTTTGTAATGGATGTGTCATGTGTCATTACTTTTCATCTAATGATAATTTTAGTACAAGTTATGTGATCCAAAAGCTCTATTTATAGCTTATGAGGTTAGAGCCTGTTGCAGCTGTATATTTTCATTGTTTTGACCTGTACTTTTCTGTGACCTTTTGAATTATCCTCATAATATGTTGCGTTTTTTTTTTTTTTCATTTGTAAAAATTCAATTTGAATTTGGGTGGGAGCTTCCTATAGATTGATACCCTATAGTTAAAATAGATGAATAAATAAATAAATATATATGGGGAAAGCTAACATCCCCTCTTTCATGGGGAGGATAAGCTTGCCCCTATTATTTTTGGACAAAAATATCTTCATTTTATACCACCACATTATTAAAAATATGGATATTTAAGTAATTCAGAAACCTATTATCCTTATCTTCTCTCTTTCATTGTCTCTCAAAATCTTTCCTCCGTGCCCTAGCCTCTCTCCTTTGAACCAGAAGCGACAGCACCACCATCAACACAGCCGTGGTGGGGCCACTCCCACTATTCCTATAACTGCCGCCACCATCCCCACCCAGCAGGGCCGGTTTTGGGGCAAGGTGACCAATTTGGACGGGCCTCAAATTTAGTACCGTAATGTAATATAATAGTATATGTATGAAATATCACTACTTCCCATAATTGAACGTAACTAGTCTTTTAATCAATTGAAATTCAAGCCATAATTTCCATACTTAAAAGACAACATACTTATAAAAAAAAAAAAAAAAAAATTCCATAATTAAAAGACAACACAAAATCATATATCATGTAAATTTATGGCAATAAATAACGTTCAAAAAAAAATTCTGATATGTAATACAGTAATTTGTATGATAAAAATAATTTGTTTCAATCCCTTTCCTTCAGGAGAATAAAGGATTTTTTATATTTAAACAAGAAATTGATTTTTTTTTATTATTATATTAGTTTTGGGCTCACGTGCATGCATGATAGTTAAGCCCAGTTCAAACAACCAAATTTTTAACTCATGTATGCAATCAACTGTCAAATTTTTAACTCAACCCAGTTCAAACAACAAAATTATGACAGAGTACTTTAATTTAAAATTTTGCATCTCAAAATGTAAGACGGTAACATTTACTTTGTTATGAAGTTGAATTTTGATTTTTGTGACTAAATTGTGTTGAATATTTTTAAATTTTTTAATATAAATTGGATTGTGCTCTTTATAAATCACTAAGACCAATTTTTGTTTTGTCTTTTAAACTTTACTATATTTTATGTATGTTATCGTCTGATTTTAATATAAATTTTGCACTCACATAAATTTTTTACTCGTGTGAAACCTTATGTATAAAGAGCATCGCATTTGAAAATTCACCTATGGCCTCTCAAAATTTTGAAAATTTTAGGCTCAGCCATGGTCAATATCTCTCTATTATAATTCTATATATAGTATATATATATATATGTACACACACACATGCCATTCAAGTGAGAGAGAGAATAAATAATTAAAAGTACACTTTTATCCTATAAATTTATATTTTAAATGTCTCATAATGGTGGAAGATATTTAATTAACTATGGTGTAATTTTAATTAGCCTGTACGACTGCAATTAGCACTCTTCAAAAAACTATTGAATATTTGAGAATTTCTGTTAGTTATCTAAACATTTCCGTTTATCCTTATTTTTAGTATATAGTAATTCTTAATAATTACATATATGTATCATATGCTAAAGAGAGTCCAATTTTAAGCTTGTTTTTAGCTTCCTTTAGATTGATAGTTTTCCATATGCTATTAGATTTTCTTTATCACATATACATGTAGCATAGAACAGAATTATTATTCATCAATAATATTTCATTATTCTTTTTGCTAATATTTTGTGGACTCAAAGTTAATATAGTTCTTCCGTGACCGTTGATAACTTTCGTTTCATTCTAAGTAACTAATAAATAATGTAAAAATAAAATAAAATAAAATAAAAAATTGTAGAAAAAATTTAGTTTCAATCTAATGGTACGAGTAAAATCTTAAACTAGATTCCTATCTTCAGACAAGTAAATTGAAAATCAATTACATTTTGAACCAGAAAAAGACGTAAAAAAAAAAAAACAAAAACAAAAAAACAAAAAAGTTTCAAGCTAAAAATCAAGTGGTAATAGTAGTTAAAGGGTGGAATCATTATCATATTTTTAAGAAATACTTCATCCTGTCCTTTCAAGTATCACAATTATCATGTTCTTGAAAACCTTTTAGTAATCCCCACATCTGATCATATGAAAAAACTCTAGGTGCTAATATGTTTCCGGTAAAATGAAGTATGTGGCCACTTTTTTTCTTAGAAATAAACTTTGTTGCGCCTGTCATACTATGCAATGAACACATTCAATTGCTCATTACCATGCGCACGTATATTACACGAACTGTACAGCGACCGCACTAAAGTTTTTCTCCTTTTCTTGATTGGTAGAAAAAAAAATTTGTTGCGTCTGTCATACTATGCAATGGACACATTCAATTGTTCATTACCATGCACACGTATGTTACACGAACTATACAATGAAAGGACCAAAGTTTTTCTCCTTTTCTTGATTGGTTGTGGACTTTTACTATTGGCATCCTATTAATTATTAGCTACACTGGTTCTTGTTTGGTTAATTAAGAAGAAAATTAAAATTAAAGTCCTCCTAGATGTGTGTGTGTGTGTTTGTGTTTGATGCCATGCTTTGGAAATCTGAAAATTTGTTTTTTTTTTTTTTCTTTTTCAAAGTTTGGGATGATTAGATCAATAAGTAACTTAATCCACCTCACGAGATAGGACTATACATCCCATATGTGTGTGTGTGTGTGTGTCTAGATATATATGGGAAGCTTGGAGGCAAAGTCATTAATTGCATTCACTTCTTTCAAACCTTTAAATGATATACAGACATATAGAGACATTAAAATAATCAAAGTATTGAAGATACCACGAGCTCTCCCACTTTCACATGTCTTTGTGAGTCAGCAGCCATGACCGTACGGTTTGACCTGAATCTCTCTGGTAGAAGTAGTTCTGTTTTCCAATATGCATGGCTTGGCTTGGCTACAGCAATGCAGCTGAGCCACTTCAAAACCCGAACCAAAAGCAATAGGTAGTTGTTAGACAAATTAAATCTCAAATTTTTAAAAACTTTACAGTATGTATGAAAAGTGTTTTTAAAATGCATTTGAAGGATAATTATGTCATTTAGAAAACAAGTGAAGTGCAATAAGTATATAAAGTAGAATGCAAATACTATTTCATTTATTATAATCTTTCTCTAAATTGTCTATGATTCAAGTCGAACCTACTTAAAAGCATAAAGTAGGTGTGTGCGTTATTTACGTCGATAAATATATATATAATATCTTTTAAAATTGTCTTTCAACTTTAATTTAATATTTAATTAATCTCCATGTTTAAGATTAGTAAAGCTTGACACCCAAGAGTTTATTGATGCCTCTCCGCATTT
>JAOTQH010020782.1:0-18306 GCA_025631255.1 Cornus kousa | reverse complement strand
TCTGGTAGCACAAACAGGGAAGACAATAATAAAGCTGTCACTCAAGAGGACTTCAACCAATTGGCCAAAGATGTTTCAAACACCAACAAAACTGTTCAAATACTGGTGGACTTGTTCTCCAAGCACATTAACCCAGAGGGGGCTACAAAAGAACATACCCCTCCAACTCGTATTGACAAAAGCAAAGTAATTGTAATCGAGGAAAGCTCTTCCAATCCTCCTAAGTCAGGTGAAATTAATCTCAAAATCAAGAGCTTGGAAGAGACAGTCAAATCCATAAGGGGGATCGACGCCTATGGAGGTACCGATTACTTTGACCTTTGTTTCTTCTCTGATGTCAAGTTGCCTGCCAAGTACAAGATCCCAAATTTTGAGAAATACAATGGTAGCGAGTGCCCATACACTCATTTAAAAGTCTATTGTGGAGAATTGGGTTTTCATGGCCAAGATGAGAAGCTCCGTATGCAGTTGTTTCAGAGAAGTCTTACCGAACCTGCTCTAAGGTGGTTCTCTAAAGTAGACCCTCATAAGGTTCGAAGCGGGAATGATCACACCAACATTTTTCTGCAATAATATCGCTATAACACTGGTATAGCCCCAGATCGATTTTCTCTTATGAGGGTTATGAAGAAGCCTTCTGAAGCATTCCGAGATTATGCCCAAAGGTGGAGAGAAATAATTGCTCAAGTCAGTCCTCCTTTGTCAGAAAGGGAAATGGTTAGTACTTTCATACATACTCTAAAGAAGCCCTATTATGAGAAATTGTGCATGTCCACGGGAGTTAGCTTCTCTGAGCTTATCATCCAAGGTGAGAACATCGATGATGGTATCAGAGATGGTAAAATTGCAGAGGCGAGAGAAGAAACTTCATCTTCTGGGGTTCACCGTTTTATCCCGAAAAGGCTAGAAAAGAAAGAGGAAGAAATCTCTGCATTCCTCCCCGTTAGGAAGGTCGCACCAACTCCAAAACCTCAATTTTTCACCACCTCAAAACAAAGTGCAGAGAAAAGGCAATTTGAAAGGCGCAATCGAGTTTTTACTCCAATAGGTTGCACCTACATTGAAGCTCTGGCCTCTCTGAAAGATTTGTTTCCACCGATTCCTGCAAGACCCAGTCCTAATCCTCCACCAAAAGGGCATGATCCCATTCAGAAGTGTGACTACCACTCAAGGGCAGAGGGTCATTTTATTGAGAATTGTTTTTCTCTCAAGCATAAAATCCAGGATCTCATAGAAGCAGGTATGCTCAACTTGGTGAAGACTGACGAGCCCAATGTTTCAAATAATCCATTACCAGATCACACCACCAATATGGTTTCCATGGAGGACATATATATGATTAACTGGGATGATATAGATTTCAACCCCACCATATTCATTGGAAGGCCTAGAGAGGTAGTCCATGTCAAAGCCACTAAAGTTCAAGACACTAGCATCCACATGGTAAACAAAGAAACAAAAACAAAACCTTTATAAACCTTGGCTCTGAGACTATTGCCTGCTGCGCCCACATTTGACCGTTCCAAAAAAGCCATATTGCCTGCTCCCAAAGCATTCTCTCTACCTGTCCCAGAATCTGTCACAATTACAATCCCAAGGCAATTGCCCATCAAAGACACCCGCCAAGTACCGTGGAATTATGATGTCGAGAGAATAACGGAATCAAGCAGAAAAATTGCTTTAGAGGAGCAAGCTGTTACTGAGATTGGAGGGTTTACAAGATCAGGTAGGTGCTACACACCCGCGGAGCTCAAAAAACAAGGGAAAGGAAACAATAAAGTGGATGACCAAGTTAAGTAACCCATTACTCAACAACAAGCTGCTGAGTTCCTCAGAATCTTAAAGAGGAGTGAGTACAATGTAGTGGAACACCTCAGTAAGATGTCAAGTCAAATCTCCTTATTGCAACTTCTCCTTACTTCGAAAACACATAGAGAGACTTTGTTGAAGGTACTTCATGAAGCCTATGTTCCAAGCAGTGTCACAGTCAAGCAGGTAAAAGAAATAGTAGGTCATGTATTAGCCTACAATACTATAACTTTCATTGATGAAGAACTACCTCCTGAAGGAATCCAACATACCCAAGCTCTCCACATTAGTGTGGAATTCAAAGATCTGTTAGTAGGAATGGTACTCACTGACAATGGGTCTGCTCTCAATATA
Organism: Cornus kousa; assembly: GCA_025631255.1. NCBI lineage: Eukaryota > Viridiplantae > Streptophyta > Magnoliopsida > Cornales > Cornaceae > Cornus > Cornus kousa. Next base: position 16,143 of record JAOTQH010020782.1, on the reverse strand, counting down.
TGTCAACTCACTACTCTTAAGTGGATTGAGATGGAAAAACATGTTCACCCTAGCAATACAGTATTAAGAGCATTTGATGGAGCCCGACGTGAGTCACTGGGGCAAATTAATCTTTCAATTGTGATTGGGCCAACAACGTTTGACATCCGTTTTCAGGTGGTTAACATTCCAACTGCTTATAACCTCCTATTAGGAAGACCATGGATTCACAATGCAGGGGCAATCCCCTCGAGTTTGCATCAAAGTATCAAGTTCATCATTGACAATCAGTTGATTACTGTTCATGCTGAGGATAGTCTGGTTGTTTATCCTTATTGTTTCCTTCAAATAAAGGACGACATTAATTAGATCCACCCTCTTTCAACGCATAAGACATAATGAAACAAATTTTTGAAAAACAATCAAAAACTTTCCATTAGGATCAACTCAATGTGTAGAGATTGGCTCTGATACCAATTTGTGAATTATGCAGTGGAAGATTACTTGTGTGAAAAGTTTTAGATTTTAAAAACAAATCTGTGTCTTTCTATTTTAATCAGATTTACTTAATTTAGCAATTAATCAATTAATTACATGCAAGATAAAAGGAAAGTAAAGCAAATAGAGTTAAGAGATAACATCAGGATTTTTAGCAAGGAAACCCCAATTGGTAGAATAGACCAACTGTTGTGGGAAAAATCTCGTGGACTGTGCAATCTAAAGTAAACCAATCCACTATGTTTGAAACAAAGTACAATGGACTTTAACTCAAACTCATACCCTATCGTTCTACCAAACACTGATCACTGACGATCTTCTGGCTTTGCAACGTCCTGTTGAACAGCTCTTAACTTCATGCTTACTCTTGATCTTTGTAGAAAGATTGCTGGTAGATCAAACAACACTCCTAGAATGCTTTGACCCTTTCAAAGTGTGATTGTTTCATCTATTTTCTTCAAGATCTGAATTTGATGTAGAAGAAGTACATCTGCTTTCTCTAATCGTTGTAGATGCAAGATTCAATAAACTTTGAACACGATCGTGAATTAAACAACACTCTAAAATCACTCTTGTGTTTATGTGTGTATTCTAGAAAGAAAGACAGAAAAATCAGATTTGATTTTCTGCAAAATATCTCTTAAATAAGCTTTTAAGAAATTAGAAGTTGTAATGCAAAAGCCGTATCAACCTAGATGAAAATCAAGGATTTATATAGACTCTTCAAAGACCTAGATATGCATAGGAAAATATAATTTTCGTGCATAGGACTTTTAGTAAGAAATCTATACCAATTAGGAAGAATAATCAGAATAGGAAACAAATGTTACCAAAATTGTCGGAAGGCCTTGAACTAGTTTAAGAAAGGCTAAACCAATTCAAGATGGCCAGAGTAAATTTCGAAGAATGCTTTTAATTCTTGAACCAATTCCAAAAAAACTGAACTGGTTCAAGATGGCTAGTCACTTGGAAAAATTTTGATTTGGTAAGTTTGAAAAATAAACCAAGTATGAAAAGTTTCATAACCTTCTAACTCATCTTCCTAAAATGTTGTTCATACCTTTTCGTAAATCTCAATATATCAAACTTTAACAACTTTTCAATTCTGCAGCCTATCTCGGTCTTGAATTTTAAACTTGAAATTACAATTCAATCGGACTTGTTTTGACACCAAAATTAGCCAATTACAAAATTTATATCTCACACGTATATAATGAGAGATTTAATTCTTAACAATAACCTACCATGAGTGGATTGGACCCTGAAGGGAGTTAATATCCTCAACACAGCCCTTTCTCCAACTCTTATGATCAAGCAATAAGAACCTAAATTGAAGACCCAAGATAGGATAACTTAACCTTGAATTGCTTGATGATAAAATATTTAGTCTTATATTTCAAACAAATTTAATAAATTTAAACCCTACTTTGTGTTACTTTATTGTTTACATAGGAAGAGTATACTGCATAAAAAAATTATATAATATCTTGTTCCCTTCCACCTGAACAAATAGAAGTATAAAATCATTTATCCTTTCTACTATTCCTCTCTCTCCTACCAAAGCATAAACATAGTTTTGTTAGGTTAAGCTAATTTAATTGTGTAAAGGGAGATACCATGGAGATTTTCTTTTTCATTTTTGCAAAAGAAAAGGGCAATTTTAGAAATATACATGCTAAGCTAAATGGTAAAATGGGTCATTTCCATGTCTTGGGGATTTTCTTTTTCATTTTTGCAAAAGATAATGGAAATTTAGAAATATACATGTAAATCTCAATGGTAATGGGTTATTTTCCGAAGTGAAATACTTTATTTATAAATTTCAAAGTCAATTTTCATATTTAAAAGATAATTAAATTTGTATTAAATCTCAACATACAAATATTTTACCTCTAGTCAATAAAGTTGATTTTACCAATCATTCTAGATATCATGATGTCATTATCCTAATTCTACATTTGATAGGGCACAATATATATAGCATTTTCCTAGGCAAAAGGATCATCACAATAGGCGCAAGATGTTCACAGGTTAACAGGTGTATATATACAAACTACAAGCTTCAAAAAAGATACAAAAAAAGATCAACATATCCACCATACCTCCTAGGAAGGATATCAAGTATATGTCATGAGCATTTCATGCCACAGCCTAAGCCAAAAAAACAAAACTGGGCAACTGAAGCTCTAAAGCCCTTGTGATCACCTTTCAATTGGGCAAGTCATCCACAGTAGTCGTTGACGTTGATCTGAAGTATGGGGTCGTCAGCTTGTGCATTCTTCATCATTCTACATGTTGTGTCAATCGTCGATTCATCTGCCATGAAGAAATTTTCAGCATCAGATTGTTGCAAAGTTACAGGGTGGTCACCTTCAATTTGGTATGAAATGGTGTTGCTGTTTTCATTCGGTTTTGAACTGCTTGGCATCGTCTGTGTATTCGAGTTTTGCAAATTCTTTCGCTCCTTGTAAGCGGCCATTTCCAAGTTGAATTTTTCCCTGTCCTTCTTACTCTCCTCGATATGAGGCTGTAAATAAGAAGGCAATGAAACAAATCAGGTTAGAACTCTAAATTCTATCATTTAAGGACAGATCTTGGTGAAGAGACACCTAAACTATAACAAGGGCATTGATAATTCTTTATTGCTTTAAATCCTAGCAGTCCCATAAAGGTTCAACTGGATGTCTGGATCCAAATTGACGTCTAGCTTGCCCTTGCCAAATCAGGAATGCATCCCCAGTTTTAGTAACTCCAATGATTAATGGCTAGTAAGAGCCATAATTATATGTAATAATATATATGTATGAAACTCAAGCACCTGTCGGTCAGTCTCAGAGAGACCTCTCCATGCATCAATTGCCATGTTTCGGATATTTTGTCTTCCAGAGGTCTCCCTGTGTATCTCTTTTAATCGAGCACATTCCTTCTTGAGGAAGATCTGGAATGAGCTTTTTGGTCTCGCTGGAGCATCCGCTTCCTTCTTCTTTTCCTTATTTTTAAATGGAAGCTTAGGGGACGATTTCTGTTCTGCTGCTCCAGGCTCTGCTTGAAATTGAAAACACCATCAAAAACATTTGAATATGACACTCTTTGATATGAAAAGAAACCAATTATTATTCTGGCCAATAAATGCATTTGTGACCAAAAAAAAAAGTCCAACTCAAATTTGACATATCAAATGGAAAGAACATGTAAGCAGCATCTTGACCATTTCATAATTAATAAATGGTGTGCATATTAGAAATATATTGTTGTTCACAGAGAATATGGGAATATAATGTCCAAGTGATATGAATTTTGGTGCGGTCAATGAGTTTCTGTTCTTTCATTTGAAAAATCCCACTGAAAGAGTCCATAGAAACCTCTCTCTAAACTAATCCTTAGCAAGGCTTTGACCTTAAAGAGTCCATGGAAACCTCTCTCTCTCTCCATCCAATATTAAGATTGATACCTTCACATAGCAGACCCCAAGTAATAGGGGAAATGGCTTTGTTGAGTTAATGCATTCATCTCTTACTCGTTGACAAGAACCCACACTTGTAGGACAAAATGAACTCGAGAGTGAATATTGTAAACCCATGTTGAGTCTCTTCATTTGAAATAATTTTTGAATTCAGGAAGCATTGCTTCACCTGTTTTCTTGAATTGAGACGAAATTAATGAAATATGGTTAATGTATAAGTTTAGGAACAAAAGTACTTCAGATTTATTTGACAATCTCATATCAATGCTTCCGTGCATTTAGAGAATATATTGCATAATCCTCAAATTTTTCTTTCATCTGTATCTTTGAACAAAACATTTTTAAATTGCATCAAAGTTTTAGCAACTAAATTTATTCTGCAAAAGTTGAAAAAAATTGACAGACCTGTTGACAATTGGCGAGGATTGTTACTGCACTTCCTTTTTTGCATTGGACCATCCCCACCACCAAAATGAATTGTTGTGGAATCAGAAGATTTAGAACTGTCCCCATACTTCCGCTTCGCTGTTGAGTTAACTCCAATACCAGAGGAATGGCCTGAAGAAAATATTTCAGTGAGGTTGAATGAAAAGAGTTGTTCTGATTTCTTCTGTTTCAGTTACACAAAACAAAAACCATATCATATGCTGATGTTTGGCATGCGTTATGAACTTATGATATTGTTTTTCTGATATTGGTATTCAAATTTGGACCCATATCATGTTTAAGACGGCTGATATTGGATTGGAATAGTTGATAACATATCAGATTTTTTGGCCCAAACCCATATCACCAAATTGATGATATTGTGTGTGTTGGTATTGTAGTGGAGGAACTAGAGCAAATTTCCGAATTTCCCGAAACAAATTTTGGTTATCAAATATGGTTCCGATTTCTACAAAACACTTTTACAACAAAACGTTACTTTCTGAATTTGCCCTTACAGCTCTCGCCAACTACTAGAAGAACAGACGGCTGTTCGGAGTTACAAGAGTTCTGGCCCAACCTATTGAAGCAGATTACATACCTGGAGCTTGGATCTGTTTTGCAGGTGTCCCATAGAAGTATGTTTGCTCAAACTGGTAGAGGAGATGGGCATAAAGTTGTTGAAGTTGAGTAGGTAACATGGGATCGCTGCTTTTCAATTTCAATGTAGATGCAACTTCACCCCATTTGACATCTTTGATAACCTAAAAGCGGGATCACCCAATATTAGTGCATTACAATATTTAAGAAGAGAGAACATAATAAATTTATTATGAAATATGGATTGCTGGTTCAAATCCATGGATTCATGCCAGTGAAAGCCAGATATAGATCTTGAGGCAGTTTATTATTCCAGTACCTCAAAAATCAGCAGGGCCACTATTGGGTAATGGCCTTTTTCTCTTTCAAAGGAACAAACAGAACCTATAGTCCAAAAGACTACTTTCCACCAAAAGTGTATTTCTCTAATGAATGCCATATAAGTACTCTAGTTCTGATCAAACAGTAAAAAAAGGCAAACCCCTCCCGCCATTGCGGGGTCTGGAGAGGGTCAAATCTACGCAGCCTTACCTCTGCATGCGGAGAGGCTGTTTCCTTGTTTAGAAGAACTGACCTCCAGGTCACAATGAAGCAACCTTACTCTGATCAATCAGTATTGTAGTTATTACAGGTTTAGTTGCTAAGAAAGCAGTAGTAAATTATGTCTAAAAGCATATTGTTGCAAAACTAAAACAGATCGAAATTTTTAACTCACTCCATTTCCAAAGAAAATGGTACATGGGTTTTACAAATAACGATAAAGCTTAGGTTTGTATCTAGTTCACCCCTCCTAGCACCTAGGAAGCACGGACACTCCAAAATGGGCGAAAAATCCATGTCCGACACGTGTCGGACACGGACACGCGTCGGACACGCCCCGACACGTGTCAGACATGCCAAAAAACGTGTCTGGAATTTTTAAATTTTCGGACACGGCTCAAACAGCTCGGACACGACTCGAACACACTTTTTTGGATTTTTTATTTTTTTTTTTATTTTTTATTTTTTATTTTTTTTATAATTCTTAAAGCTGAAATGTTCTATTTTTTGTTTTGTACTACCTTTTGGTATTGTAAATAGTAAAAGTCCTAGGTCAAATGATAGAGGGGAATAGATAAAAGTACACTGACTTGTTTTTGTATCTTTTTTGGGGACTAGCCTTTAGATTTTTGTGAATATTAAGTACTAACGGTAAAGTCCTGAATGTTAAACAATCATGAATGTTAATAGTCTTTTCTGTCTAGTGTCTATACTTTTGTATTTGGACTAAAGTTACAATGATGATTAAATGATACTAATTATTATTCTAATGTCTTGTTTTTTATTTGATTTTATAACTATGCAACATTGTCTTTTTATAGTTTATTAGTTATGAGTTATAATTTGTGTCTTTTTTCATTGTGAGGTTGATGAAAAATAACAACACTCACTAATTTTTAAAGTACTACATCACACACACACACACACACACACATATATATATACACTATTCGCCGTGTCCGTGTCCTAATTTTTTTGGATTTGCCGTGTCGCCGTGTCCGTGTCCGTGTCCCGTATCTGTGTCCATGCTTTTTAGCCTAGCACCCTCAATTGCTTAACAAGAATAAGAGTGGATAACAACCCCTTTTAATCTTCCAATAATGTATTAGAAATAACTACACAAATAGCAACTGCTTAGATCCTACTAGTATGTGTTTAGCTACTTATGAGGAAAATAAAAGGAAATCTTGCATATTCAATAAAGTGCCAATCAACATTTAAATTAGCACTGATGCATAAATTGGTAGCATAAATGAGGAAAATAAAAGGAAGCTACCTGATAAAATCCACCTCTTTCAGTCACTTCTTTGTAAAACAAATACAAGTCGAAGCTCGTTTCTCGGAAATTGAAACTGTCATTTAAATGTAATGCACTCAATTAATTTTAACAGAAATTTGAACTTAAAGAAAACACTTGAGATATAATAAATCCAAAAAAAAAATGCCACCATTTCTAATGTGGATATTTAGCACTGCACTCTGTTTTATTGCCAATTAAACTGAGGAAAGTAAAGAAAAAGAATCACTTGTTGAATCAGCTTTTTTATGTAATTTATTCCAACAATAAAGAAACTCAAAGTAATACAAATAGCACATTTAAGAGTTAGGCTTCGAAGTGAGTCTATCATTTATTGACCTTGAACTTCTTCTTTTTCTCGAATTATTAAGTTTTTAATATGAAATAAAATGGAGTCACATCATTATATAATTCAAATTAAAGCAGGCACCCTCATCAAAACACGGCTTAAATAATTCTCTGTAATAAAAACAATAATAATTGTAATAATCAAAATATCTTAGATTTTTTTTCTTCTTTTCCTTCTCCTTTATTTTTTTTTAGTAATGTATAAATCACCTACTCACTAGCCGCTTAAACTCTCTATGGTTTGCAAACTCCTGTTGGACTGACTCACCCGCAAACCACTAATATGTTATTTCAATATGGTAAATTTTTCGAATCTCCTTGGACCCAAAGGAGTTTTCCTGGTGTCCCGTGCCAGATTATGGGATGTTCTAAAAAGCCGACACCACAAATTTAAATAAATACATAATTAAAATGATAAAAAAATTGTCAAAAGACATGATAAAGAAGTTTAAAATTGTCCATTTCTAAATGAATTTTGATGCAAAATTTTGACTACTTTATACTTTTTCTTTTTTCTTTTTTTCCTTTTAGATAAGTAACACGTGCACACAACACACTGTCTCCTATGGGGCTCGAATAGCTCACACCCCCTTGTAGAGGTGGTTAGTACCACTAGACCAATGGTTCAATGGTCATATACTATTATTCTCACATCACACTTAGGGGTGGCAAAAATCCCCAACCCGGTGGAGAACCGCCCCGTCCCCGCTCTATTTAAAGCGGGTTTGGAGAACCGTTTACTTAAATAGGGTGAGAATGGGGGTTAAAAAAAAAAAACCGACCGGTTGTGGGGCGGGGGCGGGGGACTAAGATCCCCGCTCCGTTTAATATGTTAAATTATTAATTTACCATGTTATGTTAATATATTTATCAAATTAACCTTCACTATATATATATATATATATATATTGGAAACCCTACAATTCACTTTGAGATATCACTTTCATTTTGGATTGTTGGGTCCCAAATCCTAAAATAGTGAAAGAGGAAAAAGTTGAAAAATAAAAAATAAAATAAAGCCCCTTTTTCCGCCGAAAAATAATTCGCTCCTTTCCAACGTTTTCTCAACACATCCAAACGATGGTAAACGAAATAAACGACAGATACTAGAATATTCCAGAACACAATATGCAGAATCGTACAAACATCTCTCTATTACTAGTGGAGTATCCAACGGTTGGTAGGTGTGTTTCTGGAGAGGATCCATCTGTGAGAGAATCTAATAGAATGATTGGTGGGTGTGTAGGACCTCTCATTTTTTGGAGAGGTTCCTTGCCCTTTATAATATATATTTGTACGCAAACACGCATTCACATATTATAGAGCGTAAGTAGTGGACTCACAGTAGACTCAGTCCAGAGGATTCAAATAACTTTTCGAGTCTCTCGTAGAAAGAGTCCGACGGCGACATCTCTGAAGAACTCTGGGTAGTGTTGGCCTTCGGCGGCGAGTTTTTGCCGGCAACAACTGGCGACACGTCGGCGTCGGGATTGGAGCTATCGCTGCCATTACAGCCGCTGATTTGTTTCTCTGCAGGGACCTTCTCTTTATCTGCTTGCATTTTTGGAGTCTCTGTCAAAGTGCTTCTTCAATGCCTTCTTCAAGATCGAGAGGTACAGCTCAAATATAGTGTGATTGGAGGACGCAACCGTCTTAATCTCGACACGTGGACTTGGAACCCCGATTGATAAAGTGCTTCAATGGCTTCTTCAAGTTCGAGACAGCTCAAGTAAATGCGGGACGGCAAAGTGTCTTGATCTCGACACGTGAACTTGGAACCCCACTTGATAAAGTTTTTGTGCGGCCCTTTCTATCGATGTTTTGTGATTGTCGGTTTGCAACCCACAAGAGACAAAAATAAATAAAAATAAAAATAAATAAATAAATTATGTTATATATACAAGCCCCACTATGTTTAATAAGTACTTCTTCTGTCCCAAAATATCTAAAATTCATTGGTTAGATTGGATTCAAAATCGATATAGTGCGAGCGTGTTAGAACCAATTGTATGGTTTGAATGTAAATAGTTAACTGTATTCTCTTTTGAGAACGTAAACTTTCAGGCAATGCGAAGATAAAGAGAACAGTAAAACTTCTTTTTGAGTTCAATATTGTCTTAATTAAAAGCACTTCACAATTAATAATTTATAGTAACAATTGAAAGAATAGAAAGGGGAGAGAAATGGATATAAAAAGAAGGAAAAATTTAATTTTGGTGACCAAAATTATACATAATTAATCTATAATGACCTTAAAATTAAGAAAAGTTGAATAGTGACCAATATTGAAACTTAATTGATCATAAGTGACCATTTAGGGATAATTTAGTCAAAAACACTCAAATGTTTGATAAACAATTGAAATAAATAAATAAATAAATTAGATGACAAAATTGCCATCCAATACAAATAATAACTCAAATTAATTTGTAACGGCCCAAGTTTTATAAACCTGGTGCGTCAATGATGACCTAAAGATGACCCGATAACGGATTCGAAATACGAAAGCGAAAGAAGTTAAATGACCTCTAGAGATGTACGTCGTCCCTAAGGCACCAAAATGACTTCCATGAAGTCACAGAACTCAAATGAGTCAAATACTGAAACAAGGATTTCAAACCCGATAAGAAATGACCTAAGGGTAAAATGGATATTTCAAACAGAAATGGATGCTACCAAGCATACCAAAAAAAAAAAAAAATTGACTCAAGAATCGCCTGATTCGTAGTCCGAACGAAAAAGATATGAAGAAGGAAAAAGTGGCATTCTCCGGTTAAGAGATACTGCGACCCTATCTCACTAGAACTATCATAATTCTCACTAAGGTTGGAGTTATTATGTGTGGTTAGTACCATTGGAAAGCTAACTTCAAGCTTTTGAATTTAGACTCAAGACTGACCTGATTTGGATTAAAAACGAGTGAGATATGACCCTCTAAAGTTGGTGTAAGGACGTTGTCCAAGAAAAACTGAAAAGGGAAGGCTTCAAGGAGGATCAGCCGACCGACGGGAAGGACCAGCCGGCTGAAACTCAATCATCAATCGGCTGATGGCAAGGATCAGCCAGCCGAAACGCCCTTTCACATATGCAAACTCTCTGGAATTGGTTTCGAATGGCTATCAGCCAACTGACAGCAGTTGTCAGCTGACCGATGCTCCATATAGTAGAAAATCTGCTGCTGTCAAGTGTGTGGAAGGTGCCTAGTCCAAGTCTAATGTTATACAAGCATCCCATATGATCCGAAACAAGTTTTAAAACATTCCATAGCCTCATACAAGCATCCAAAACATGCTAAATCAAAAGGGGAGCTTGAAACATACTTCAATGCATAAAATTTGCATAAAAACTCATAATTTACCCTATGATAGCTCCAAATTTGAAATTTAAAGATTTTGTGAGATGTGGACATGCAGACAAACGTAAAAAGGCATTTAAGACGCATCCCAATGTCCCACGGCTTCAAAATACCCTTAATACAAACTATGACCTCTCAAACCTCAATTTTTCATAAAATATCCTAAAAAGGTGGTGTGTGTCAATACCAAGCATGCAAAAACAAGCTAAAATAAGTGTAGTGTGGCCAAGTTTAAATTTATAAAATGTCACTACCACTTTTAGCTATAAATATAGCTAGGGTGAGTAGGGATCGTCCAAGGGAAAAGAAGAATATTGATATGGAAACAACGTTAGATTAGTAAGTCGAGTGATCAAAGATGTTTTGATTGGTTAATTAGACTACAATGTTAGACAAATTCAATATAAAAACAATTAAAGTAAATAAAGGATAGAGAATAAGAGAGAGAGGTCTTGGGACTTAGAGGTCACCACTAAACATCACCTTTCTAAACACTCAATGTGTAATAGATGAAGGGAATTATATGTTGCAACATTAGTGTGCGATTGAATCAACTAGCATGGATGACTAATTAAGTGTATATTGTCTAGGCAACCTAATGAATAGCACAATATATCAAATTAAGCCATTATTCCTTCTATTAAGCTCACAATCAAAACACATCAACAAGCTAGAAAAATATGCTACTTGCATTTATAAGCATGGAACATCAAATAACAAGCATGATTGTCCTCTCCATCTAAGAAAGTAAGGTAACTACACCACAACTAAGCTAGAGACATGAAAATTAAACTAATTAAACTAAGGTAGAGATCCATCAAGAAATGAGCATGAACCATTAAATAAACCATAAGAGTATTCCGTTAAAGCACCATGTCTTGACAATCTCAAGATTCATATTATCAACACACATAGACATGCATCAATAACACAAAACCTAAAGATAAACACATGAACATCTATTCTAGCATACATAGACATATGAATAAAATGAAATAATAAATTAGAAGCATTAAACCATATAAATCAATGTAAAAACAAAATTCATATATAAATCATATATCAAGACAAGAATTACAACACAAATTCTCTCAAAATACAAAACATCAAAGTCTAGAAGGCATGCTTAGGGCTAACTCTAACCCCAAGAAGATGTTTAGCCACTTATTAATATAGTCATCCAACCCTCAAAGGCCATCTCCATGGTAGGAATGATCTTCTTCTCCTTGATGGAAACCCTAGATGAGTGGAAGAATTCCTAAATGATGTGTAACTCTCTAATCTTTAGACTCCGCCAACCTCTCCCTCAAGCTTCAATATGATTCTCCAAGATTGTTTATATGTCTCCCCTTTTGTGTAAAAATGGCTCAAAATCCTTATATAGGTAGCTCAAGTGTCACACCCAATGGTCAAACCTCGTGTACTAAGGGCTCCTAAATGATTGCATCACAAGCCACCTTTTAATTAGTTGGACTTTGTTTTTTTTTTCGCACTTTAGGGTGTTCGATCGATCGACGTGTGGTGAGATCGATCGAACTATGGCAATGCCTTTAGAATACTAAAAAATCTGCGATATTTTTGGGATATTTTAGGAAAAGGACAAAAGTGGTAGGTAAGGATAAGATCGAAGAAGTTCGATCGATCGAAAGGATGATGGATCAATCGAAGATGGAGATTTCTTAAAGATAAGGACAAGAGGTTTGATCCATCTTGGTAAGGTTGGATCGATCACTGTGAGATCGATCGAAGTTTGGTCTGATCGATTGAAGCTTACTGCTCTCTACCACTTTGCTCATTTCTTCCATTCAGCTTGAGATTGCTTCTTTTAGGTTCTAATTTAGCTGAATTAAATTATTTTGGAGATAAGTTCCTGAAAAGGGAAATAACATGAAATTAGGCTAAAATGGGGAAATAAGATAGGATAAGGTCCTAGAATACCTAAGCTTAAGGGGTTAAAATGCGCACTTTTCAGCGCTCATCACCTCAAAATGAAATAAGAACTGAAAAGTGAAGATTCAGCAACACAAGTATATTACTACCACAGTCAGAGACAGATAAATATAAGCACCAAAACCTTATTAAAAGATAAAAACTATCCTTATTTTAGTCTTGAGCTTATAATTTTTGGTCCTTATCACCTTTTGACCTACAATATAAGCACCAAAACCTTATTAAAGGATAAAAACTATCATTATTTTAGTCTTTTTTCTCCCCCTTTTTGACATTGAAGGTCAAAAGGTGATAAGTACCAACAATTAGAAGCTCAAGAGGGTGGTGGAACAACCCTGAGAATGTCTCTAAGGGCTCTAAATCTCTTTGGAAGAATATGTTTGGTCATAATATCTGCAAGTTGATCTTCAGTGGGCAAATAAGTGATATCAATGAGACCTTTTTAAACTTTGTCTCTAAGAAAATGATACCTGATGTCAATGTGCTTGCGCTTCAATAGACTAATTCAATGTGGTTCAAGGAGGGGCTGAATATATTGAAAGTAGCCATCCGCGGGCGCCCACCATTTACTCCAGTAGCCCTTTGTCCCCGCGGGCCCCCGGTGCAGACCCGCGGGCCCTCGCCGTAGCACCGCTAGTTCCCGTCGTAGATCCGCGAGCGCCCGCCAAAACCTCCAGTAAGCTTCCTTGGATTGTAAGCATCCGCAGGTACCCGCCGATCTGCAAATAACAATTTAACTACTCCTGATTTTGTGCTACATTTTGTCCCCTAGTCATTTTGTGTGGTCCTGATTCTTCCTAGGGTTGTTGGGGCTCAAAAATGGAGGGAGAAGAGATGATTTTTTGTTAGATAAGGGACTTAAGGGGTTGGTCGGATGATATATGACATTTGGCTAAGTTCTAGAGGGAGAAAGATAGAAAGTGAGGGATTTTGTGGGTCTTGAAGCTTAAGGTACAAAAATGGAGGGTGAGGCTTCTTCTTCTCCTTCATTCCTTACTCCTATGGATAACTAACTCTCTATCTAAGGAGGTGATGAAACCCTCTCTAGTAAACATGTTCTAGTTTTGATTTGTTTTGGGGGAAATAATGTATATTTATGACTTTTTCACAACCTAGAGCCTTCATTTCGATGTAATGAATTCTAATTTATATAAATGATTATGTTAAAATTCTTGTCTTATCTTAGATTCTAATTTCTCATGATTATATAGCTTATTTTTTATAGTGACAATGTAAATGAGGTTGTGGAATGGTTTTAATGGCATGATGTTTAGGAAGTTTGATAATCTATAGCTTAGGGCCTTCCTTTGATAGATTATTCTTGATTTCTACTTCATGTGCTTTTATTATGTGATTAAAGGCTTGATAATCTTTTGCTTAGTGAGCATGTCTAAGGTTGCATCTTAGTTTAGGTAGTCAAAACATGTAATGCTTTGATAGGTTATTCTTGCCTATTGATTTCATAAATTTCTTGAAGGTAATGTAACAATGTTGTGTTACTGCATTCCAAGGTCATATGTATATGTTATTCTCCCAAATAAATCATTCTCTAGCATGCTTATAGGATAGGTAGTGGATTTACTTCCCTAGTCCCTTCTACATTATCTCTATCTCTTTAATTCCTAGGACATTATCATTTTATGCAATCTAAACTCCTAGTTTTAGTGATAACCCAACAAAACTCTATACCCCTTCATCATTCTAAAACTAATTTTAAACACCTTGGTTGCCATAAACTGGCAATGCCAGTAGTTCTGCTTACTCGACCAGTAGCCCTATTTTTTAATGATTTGTGCCATTGCAAAGGTTGATTTATAATTGACAATCGATCAATTTTTAGTGCCGTTGCCGGGGATTGCAAACGGTTTTGCAACTGAGGTTCTAGGGTTAACTTTGGTTTGATTGTGAATGTTGTGTTTTATGAATATTTCTTTGTGTGTTTTTGACCATTGTTGTGTTTTAAGTTCTTGTTAGAGTCTAGGGACTCAAGGCTCGCTGAGGGAACGCTAGCAAATTTGTAAGTCTATAGGACTCCCGGTAAGTTTTTCAAGCTTTTAGTTTTAAAGTTATTAATATCTTGCATATGATTAAAATTTAGAGATAGTTAATTTGTGAAGCCCTTGTCGAGTAGTTCTTTTCATTGCAAAGCATCGGTCCTTGTCACAACCATTTATTTTTTGTATCGATAATTGAGGAGAAAGGGAACATTGTATGTAGAGGTTATGGTTATGCATTGTTGTCTTGATTGTATTGTGAGTTGTTGATGTTTGGCCATAGATCACTTTCCTTACTGACTCTTGACTCGCTAGGTGACATAAATTCACTTGAAATGACTCTTAGAAGAAACCTTAGGGAATCTGCTAGCATTAGAGGAATTGAACTTGAATTTAATACAGTAGTCGGTAATGAAGAAAATTGGGGAATGAGGGAATTAATAATGACAGGGCCGATATTCCAAATGTGGTTCCCATGACCCTTCGGGAACATTTCATCCTTACCATTTATTCTTCTCCCTCTTGCATAGTGATGCCAAATATCGAAGCTACTCAATATGAAATTAAATCTAGCACAATTCAAATGCTTTCATCCTAACCATGGCTTTGATAATGAGGATCCCTATAAGCATCTTGATGAGTTTCTTGAAATTTGATCTACCATCAAAATGAGGGGTTTCCTTGAGAATGCACTCCATCTATGTCTATTTCCATTCTCCTTGAAAGATAGGGCAAAGTATTGGTTGAACTCCCTTATTGCAAACTCCAACACTTCATGGGCACAATTGCAACAAGAATTTCTTAAGAAATACTATCCAGTGAGTAAAACCAACCAAATGAGGCATTTCATTCTTAGTTTCTCTGAAATTGATAGAGAACAACTCCATGAGACTTGGGAAAGACTACAAGATCTCCTTAAGAAATGTCCGCACCATCTAATTCCAAAATGGCAATTATTTTGAGCCTTCTATGATGGTTTAATTGAACCACATAGACTCATGGTTGACTCTTCTTTTGGAAGGATGTTCATGTCTAAGAATGCAGATGAGGCTTAGACCTTAGTCGAGAATCTGAGTGAAAATTCACTATAACATACTTCTCGTAGGGCTTCGACCTCAACCAATGCAAAGACCACCAATTCTTGTCAACCAAAAATAATGAGGAAAGAATATTCTCAAGTGGATTCCATAGCCCACAAATTCTATCAATTGATGGCACTACATCTCTCCCCCTCTTTGTCTCAAAATTCAGCAAGTACGGTATGTGCCTTATGTACTAGTCCATTCCACCTCTCGAAAGATTTCCCCACACCAGAGCAATTTTCTAGTCCCAATCAAAAGCAAGCTAATGCCATATTCTTAATGCCTAGAAATAATCCATATTCCAACGCTTACAATCCGAGATGGAGAGATCATCCGAATTTTTCGTGGAGGTAACAAGCCCTGCAAAATTCATAATTTCAAAATCAAGGGCATCAAAATTAGCCTTCTTCTCAATTTTAAAATAGGCAATTTCAAGCCTCTTCAAGTTACCGTCAACCATACAATCCAAATGTCTCTACTCAACCCCCTGTATTTCTAACTGATTAGATCCTGGCTGCAAACAACTAAATAATAGAATCCTTAAATAAGCAAATGATGGATTCCAACAAGCAACTCTTGACATCTTTGCAGCCCACTCTCCAAATGGTTCA
>JAOTQH010020575.1:0-18309 GCA_025631255.1 Cornus kousa | reverse complement strand
CCATTTCACGATTTTGGATTTCAAAATCTCCATTTCAAGTTCATTTTCGCCTTTTTGGCCGTTGGGGGGTCGGATTTGACTCGGCCATTTCTAGGAGCTGCAGACCATCCCCGCGTGCTCAAAATCACTATTTACATTTGCGTGCATGATCATTTTCATGAAAAACCCTTTCGTTTACGTTTTGAGCCTCATACGGATTCATTTCACCTATTTGTTGAAAAACTCAGTTCAAGGGCATTTTGGGGATTTTCTTTGGGAAATAAATTCCGTTCTTAACTCCATCACATAGAAAATGTGATTTTAGGGGGAGTTTCTTCTTCGTGTTTTTTTCGAAAAATGTCATCTTGATCTTGAAAACCATGTTCCAATGTCATTTTTCTGCATTTCTACTGTTTCTGCTGCCTTCTACTGTTTCTGCCCAGGTTGAACCAGTTCAAGAATGTTGAACCGGTTCAAGAGTCAGTTTTTGGTCCAACTTGGGCGTACTTCCCATGTTGAACCGGTTCAAGAATGCTGAACCAGTTCAAGTCCTCCAGGGGTTCCAGTTTTGGATTTCTGACTACAAACTAATGTAACTTCTTCGTTTCAACTCCGAATTGGTCCGTTCTTGAGTCTAAATTGACCCGTCAAAGTAAGCTTTCCAATGGTTCCAATTTTAGTTTTAGATTATTCTCCTATATTAAGATATCCTCATTTTAGTGAGAGGGTGTCGGATTTGGTTCGAATCGGGATAGGGTTCATTTGGGATTTCTTTTCCTTTGGCCTTGGGACTTCATGTGAAGTTACCAAAGATTGTTTTTGGATGTTTTGACATCATTTGACCTTTTTAGAAGTTAAATTCCTTCCTCATAGAGTACAATGGCCATTTTACCCCTGATCCTTCCTTAGTAGGGTTTTGATACCCTTGTCTCCGTTTTACTTCCGTTGAGTCTCAACACTTCTCAAAGGGTCTTAGAGGTGTGTTATGCCTTGGAAGACCATTGTCTTGTTTCTAGCTTCCGCATCTTGGATCCAGTTCGGGTCAATCTTCGGTTCATCACTGACCCATCGGGTTGATAAAAATCCGGATCACGACACTAATTAACTCTAGAGGAGGGGTGAATAGAGTCAATGACCAATTTTTAAATTTTTAATTTTAACTACTAAATAACAATCATGCAACTATTAATTAAAATATGATTCAAAGCATAAATATAAGAGATATAAGGAAAAGAGATTGCAAATAAGGACTTGGAGATTTTAACGAGGTTCAGAAGCTCCTACTCCTCGGCTCAATATCCTCCTTGAGACTTCCCAATCCACTAGAACTTCTCCTTAATGGTGGAGAGCAAACCGTCACATGAAGCAATCCCTTGCTTCTCTTTCAACGAATCCTAGACTTCTTTTGGGTTACACCAACCCTTACAAGTTTGTAAGAAATGATGTAAATGATATACAAGATTGAATCTCTCTCAAGATAGATTTACAATAATAAGCTCACAACTAGAGTAAGTATATGAATAAAGCTCAAATCTCTAGTTTGGTATGAGAGAATAGGAGATATGGAATGATTGATCAAATGATTGCTTTAAATGCTCTAGAATGAAGTTCTGAGTTATTCTTCAATTTTTCTCTCAATGAATGTGCATGATAACACAAGTTGTAACTCCCATTTATAAAGAAACAAAGTCAATACAATTGTTGGAGATGAGGTGTCAATAATCCAAGTTTGCAGGTATCTGTTTGATTTGAAATTGACTTTGTATCAGTCGGCTGATGGAGCATCATTGGTCGGCCAAAAGTCTTTTGTTAGCCGGCTGATCCCCAATCATCGGTCGCCCGACAGGCTTTTGCTCAAAGTCACTGCTCTCGGGATCTCATGAAATTTTCTTATCGGTTGGCTGATGATTCTTCTTCGGTCGGCCGATGCTCATAAAATGTTTGTACAAACCCTTGTCGGTCAGCTGAACCTTCATGTTCAGTCGGCCGAAACTCCTTGAATGTGATCCTTCATTTTCCTTCTCTGTTTCTCCATTTTCCTTTTCTGTTTCTAGATTCCCAAATGGATTTTGTTGCTCAAATCATGGTCCTCGAATGTGTGAGCTTCATTACTTCAACATTTGAATCTTTGGCACTCACCAAACTAATATATCCCATTTGAATTTGCCATTCTTGATTGCTTTTATTCTCCGTGTTTCACCTTTGAAGTTTAGAAGTGAATAACTTATTTTCCTTTTGTCTTTGGATTGCATATCATGCATTTTGCTTAGCTTTACCCATTTCATTTTTAGCCTAACTTGTTACATGTTCTCAAGGCAAATGTTAGTCCTTAAAACACAATTAATGTTTTGTAATCGTCAAAATAGGTTTTAGGGTTAACAATTGGCTATTAATAGGACATTTGAAACTTACATCAAATACAAACAAGGTCTTTGACTTCATTTACAGGCCACACCACACAATACATAAAATGTGCATGTCTTAATAAAGTTACAAAAGATGAGACTTAGGTATAAGAGGTAACAAAGTAAGCTTTCTAAAATCCTGTCTATGCCTGTGGTGGAATATCATCCGCCACTTCCTTTTGTGTCCTGAAAAATGTTAAAAATAAGAGGTGAGCACAAGGCTCAATAGAAGTCGCTTAAGGCGTCAGTTTTGGACTCCCTTGAGCCACGTAATACACAAGGGAAAAGAAAAAAAGCCGGTGTCATGCAATGGGAGTCTGTACAACATTTATAACATAATAATCAATACACATAGTCACATATCACAATTCTTTTAAATCATGCACATGATATGAAGTATGATGCATCCCATCCCAAACTTGGTCTATACCGACCCAACATTCACTTTTTGAAAACTTGCTAACTGACTTTACCGAGATGAGATTAATAGATATCCCCGGTTCCAAAGTTGGCAACTGTTAAAGGGCCTAATATCAACTTTTTCATGCTCTATACCGAGTCGAGCTCCCTCTAAGTCAAGCTAGCCCCGGACTCGCGAAATCTGGTTTATTTTTTTAAAAAAAAAAAAAAAAAATTCCCTTTCTTAAAACAAACATAACTTTCTAAGAAAAAAACAACCTTTCCTTTCAAATTTCTCCAAGTCCCTCCTTTATGCCATGGTATGCAATGTAATGGCTTTCATCCACAAAATCTCAATTTCATTATTATGTCAAGAACAACATCATCATGGTATTTATGATAATTAACTAAGATCATGGCTTACTTTGGAAATTCAACACACTAAGGACATCATTATCTCAAGTAAGATATATATATACAAAAAGTTTCCACAAGTATGCTCAATTTATGATTATACACGCAATGTCATGCCATCAATTTCACCTTAATACAACTTCTCATATAAACAAAACCAAGCAAGCCTTTGACATATAATTGAAACAATTCATGCTACAACACTTAAAACATTTCTAAATCCACAATTTTATGCCAAAGCTTACAACTCTAAACATATAACACAAGGAAATAGGAATTACTCAATAAAAGTCAAAACTTAGAGCATTCGGGAGACCCTTACCTCACAAGATGAACAACCCAAGCAAAGCCTCAATGAAACCCTAAATAAATATGTATGAAATGTAGTGAACCCAAAATCCCAGTACTTATCAATTCTGGTAGCGGGTCCCGCGTGGGACCTCCCGGCCTAAAAAATAGAAAAAATACCGAAATGGCAACCTTTGCGTTTCCAAGAGTCCTGAACTAAGGAAATGCCCTAATCAACTCTCTGACATACCCGGCACACCTCACGGTGTCTGGCACGTAAAATGAGAAAATACAAAAATACCCTCAAAAATAAGAAAAATCCCAAAAAATGGAAAAAGGGAAAAATCGGAAACATTACAGGTGAAGAGAAAGAGATGGCGTCTGAAAGAGAGACAAAGTAACAGACACAGACTACAAAGATGTGATAAGAAAAAGAGTGAGGAATATAGGGGATCAAAATCTTATCTTTTTTTTCTTCTTTTCTTTTAGCACCACATTTGGATAGAAGAGGTAACTTTTAGATATGTAGATACTCCAAAATTTGGGCTACTCCACTTCTATATTTTACAAAAGAATTTGGGCTTTTGAGCGGGCCTAATTTAAATTAGTTATGTATATGAATATAAATTATAATTTAACTAAAAATTAAATTTTTATATACAATAAAAATATATTATATGGAGTATTATTTTATTGTCGTATCCTTGTCATATCTATGTCCTATTTTGATAATTTTGTCGTATTGCCATGCTCGTGCTTCTTAGATTCTTGGTTACTAAAACAGTCCAACTCTCAAAAGCTTATAAAAGGAAGCTTTATCATCTATGTATTTTGTATATATATTTATGGATACGTGTTGTGTGTGTGAGTTGGTGCTGGCAACTATTACAAGGGGAGTCTTGTCCACATCAGATCCAAATGGGAAGTGAAATGGACGTAAATTGGTTGGGTGATAACTCCACCTATTGGCTTAAGTTCTTGGGTTGGCCTACGAAGCACCCGACTCGTTACAATTGATATTAAAGCTATATCAGTTTTTGATCCGGTACCACTCTAACCATCCACCCTGGAGGTATTTGAGTACGCACGATTTAAGTCAGGAGTGTAGTTCAAAAGCAAGATCTTTAGGACTTATCTCCCAGATCTCTGTCAACACCACTATTCCCATGGGGGAGAAAACTACACTGGTTTAAATAGCCTAGTCTCATCATCTTTAATTCTTTAAATTAGAGTCTACAAGATTGACTACTTTTATTTTACAAAGGAACCGAACACCATGTGGTCTATATGGCAATTTGCCTCATTATTTCAACACGTTGTATGAGATTCAAAATGCCCCTATTGTCATCGTCCTGGTGGTGACTTGGAAGATTTGAGATCTCAACTTTGATTGAGAAGAGAGAAGAAAGAAACAAAGAGGAGAGAAGAGAGAATGAGGGTTGCTATGGTGGTAAAAGGATATGGCGACGATGGTGGCGATAGAAGGAGGTTGAGGGTTTGGGTGGCGGCGGTGACTGTTGGAGATAACGATAGTTAAAGGAAAAGACCTAAGGTGTGGCGATGGGAGAAGGTTGAGAGAGGCAGCTGTTGAGGAAGGTGTTGATGGTGGGAGCAGTTGGGGAGGTAAGAGAAACAAAGGAAGAAAGAACAAAGAATAAAGAGGGGAGAGTGGTAGTGCAGAGGAGAGAATTAAGGGTGTAACAAACTTTTCGCTGCTATTTGATAAAATTGAAAACTAAGTACTGAAAAATTGAAGTATTGAATGTGCTAAAGTTTGTAAGTGGTAATTAAAAAATAAATTAAATATATATTTTTAATATCTTTTTGAACCTCATTTTAAGTCAATATTTTTAATGATATTCAAATTATATTATTAAATTCACTTAATTGGATAAACACTAATCTATATCATCTATCATATATATACAATCTAATAGTACTTATAAAAAAATATATATATACAGTATAATATATTATTAAATTTAAAGTCATAATTGACTTTTCACATTAAAAAATCACTTTTTCATGGCTGAAAAATAGGTTTAGGGGATGTTAGTCTAATAAACATTAGGGTGATATTTACTCATATCTCAAGGGTGGTGAGCGTAATTTAGTACAGTACGGAGTATTTATTTTACAGTCTCCGTCCGCAACGAAGCTCAGCCTCAGGTATAGAAAAAAAAAAGAAAAAAAAAAAGAAAAAGAAAAAGAAAAACTCATACTGTCATAAAACAAGAAATCAATCGATAACGTTGTGGGAAATGGAGTGAAGAGAGAGATGCAGAGGATAAGAAGATGAGGGGTTGTGCAATTGTAACCGGTTTCACACTTGCTCCCCTCTACAAGCCTACTACTCCTTCGCTCTTCCAGTTCCCAACTTGGTCCTCTTCTACTCCGATTTTCATAATACCAAACAGAACCAAAAGGAACAGATCTTTGCCTCAATTGAAGAGGCGTAATTTTTATGGGAATGCGTGTGACGAAGGTTTCGGTTGTGGTTGTGTACCATCATCATCTTCCCCTCAAGCAGATGATGGCGTTGATGTTGATGACAACTGTTTTATAGTTGTGAATTTCTATCATTTTGTGTTCATCAAAGACCCAGAAGACGAGGTCTCCAAACACCTCTCATTCTTGCAGGTTCTATCTATTCCCATTCCCTCTTTTCTAAATTTCGTGTTAATGCCCTTCTCCATGTATATATGTGTGTGTGTTTGTGTGTATGTACTTCACAAAGTACGCTCTTTAAAAAAAGTACTAATAATGCACATGTTTCGGAAAGTAAAATTCAGTGGGTTCTGTTACTTCCAGGTTATATCTGTATGTTCCCTGTTGACATGTCGCATTGGTTACTTTTTAGTGTTTTCTGCTCTTTATGTATGTACATCTATGTGAATTATCAGTGTTTAACTTAAAGGAAATTTTTGTTTTGTGGGTGTGTGTCATAAGAAACAAATTCATTAGACTTGTCCCAAAAAAAGGGTTAAAATTCATTAGGAAACGAGAAGGGGTTAAGAATTGTAAAAATTCTGTATTCTACCCGCGTAGGTGATGTGTGTGCGCCTTTAAGAAGCTGGAGGTTGATGAGAGAGTGGGCATTGGAAAGATTATTCTTAAAGTGAAAGATGGCGACTCAGTTTCAAAATTTATACCACTGGAAGACAACTGGTGACGGCTTCCCTAATCGGCAGAGATGAGATCTCTCTGATACCAAAAGCTGAGTGGTGACAAATGGGGGGGAATCGAAGAAAAGATGATGTTGTGAGGGTCGAAGCCGAGAAAGGTTGTCTGTGATTTTAAATGGCAGAGTTCATAGATGAAGGACGGTAGGGTAGGAAGGGGGCAAGGAAGAAGTTGATAGTGCTCAAGTGGGTCTTGTACAACTGCTGGCAGTCATGGGGCCACGTGGACAACAACTTGATGTTGTAGCATGTGGAGGATATAACTGAGGATTGGGTGATGGAGAATGTTGAGGATGTGAGCAAGAACTTGGGGCTGACTAAAGAAGGGAGTGAAGAAAAGGCCCCAAATCTTTTTATGTCCATTGAAAATGAGTGGAAAATGTCTAAGTAATAGCAGCCGCTTGAGATGGAAGATGAGCACATGGAGGGGTGAGAGAGCTTCAAAATTTGATCTCGAATCTAAACTATGAAAGTAGAAGTGGGAAGGGAAGGAAGAGGGGTAGAGGAGGAAGGAAGGGGGAGGGGAGTGCCTTGTGTGCATATGAAGCTCCGAATCATGCGGTAGAATGTCCAGGGTCTCAATGACCTTAGCAAAAGGAAGGTGGTGTCCTTGCGAAAGTGGGGTGCCCAGGTGGCGTGCTTGCAAGAGTCCAAATAGTTTGCACCCCAAAACTTTATCTTCTTCTTACCATCTGGGGGGCTTGGATGGGATTGATAGGATTCTATGGGTGGTCTTTTTGTAGATAGGTGGCCCTTGATGTTGAGGGTTTTGTAGGGGTATTTTGATCCCAGTTAGATAAGCAATGGGCATCTAAGGTAGATGTAGAAAATGGGAGATTTGCAGTCACTTGTCTCTTTTCATTGAAGGACGACCGCTGTATTGATATTCTCTGGGGTTTATGGCCCTTGAAGATGTGGAGAGGGGCTTCTTGTCGGAGGAGATTGCATATGTTCACAGAAGTGGGATTTGTCCTGGTACATTGTAGGGGATTATGATGTGGTTGAGTTTCCCAATGAGAAATCTATCAGAGGTTAGTGGACTGCGGGGTTTTCTGAGTTCACTGATGCTCAACAACCGATTGATTTATTGCCAGAAGGTGCTACCTTTACATGGTCTATTTGTAAACAAGACCCTACTCTTTTCTCTCTGGACAAATTCTTAGTGTCAGGGATTGGGAAGAGAAATTTCCTGATGGTTGCGCAGGTGGATATGGTTAGACCAGTTTTTGATCAAAATCCAGTGTTGTTGAATGTTGAGGAAAGGGTAATCTTTATTCACACACACATATATATATTTTTGATAAATAGTAATCTTTATTCATGGTTGAGAATATGTGGCTTTGAGTTGATGATTTTAAAAACAGGTTGAAGCATTTGTCAGATGGCTATGATTGTGAGGGGTCAGTTTTATTTTAGTTAACAAGTTTTGTATGTTGAAAGTGAATATCAAGAAGTGGAATTGTGGTTGTTTGGCAACTTGGAATGGTGGAAGGACAGAGTAAGGACAAAAATCTCAGAGTTGGATTGCAAAGAAAGGGCGTTAGGGCTTGTTCATGTTGAGAGTTGTAGGTGGGAGGAACGCAATGCAACGATTGGAGAGATCGCAGTGAGGGAAGAAGTGTTCTGTAGACAGATCTAAGGTTTTGTGGCTTGAGGAAGAGGACAGGAATATGAAATTCTTTCATCGGTTGACCAATGCTCATAGAAGATTATTATGAGAAATCCCTCTCTCTCACACTCGATCTTCAAATTTATTCTCCTTTTTCTTCTTCTCTCCTCCTCTAACCCTAATGCTAATTTCTTACCCTAAATTTTACATGTCGTAACTTCGGGGAAGGTGAAGGCGGGTGGTGCTTCTTGAGGTGAGGCTCTCGGTAGGAGTGGGGGTGTGGAAGTTCATCAGGAAGGGATGTGATGAATTTTTCAAACATATTTGGTTTAGAGTGAAGAGTGGGAGGCATATTCTATTCTGGCTGGATGAATGGTGTGTAGGGAGACTATTATCGGGTGCTTTCCCAAGTCTCTTTAGGATATTCAACAGGTCATCTACAGTGGCAGATAGCTATTGCCTTGATAGCGGGAGATTGTTCTGGGACATTTAGTTTGTGTGGCATCTTCAAGATTAGGAAGTGGAGGACTTTGCTCAATTCTTGGCTTTGTCGTATAGTTAGCAGATAGGTGGAAAGGGAGAGGATGAGTATATTTGGGTGGCGGCTACTCACGGAAAATTTGAGGTCCACTTTTTCTATAGGAGATTGGTGGATTTTTAGGGCCTTTCTTTTTCTTGGAAGGCCATTTGGACACAAAAGTCTTGGTTAAGGTGGCTTTCTTCAGATGGACGATAGTCCTGGAGTGGATTGACGATCGATAACTTGAGGAGAAGAAGGCAGATTATTGCCAATTGGTGTTGCATGTGCAAGAGGGATGAGGAGTCAGTGAATCACCTCCTCTTGCATTGTCCAGTGGCTAGGGAGGGATGGGATTTGCTTTTTGCCCTGTTTGGAGTTAGTTGGTTCATGCCATTTTCCACAAGGAGCGTGCTTGAAGCTTGGAGAGGGTGTGTAGTGAGGAAGCAAGGTTGAGATGCTTGGAGGGGGTTGCTCTCCTTTGCATGTGGTGTGGTTTATGGCAAGAGAGGAATAGGAGATCCTTTGAAAGGGAGGAGACTCCTATTTGTGCATTCAAATCCTATTATGTACTTGGTTCCTTATTATTATTATATTTTTGAGAATGGTTGGTATTGTAAATTTGTGGAGGATCTCATGTATTTTTTTGGATAGCTTGAGGGTATAGTGATTCTTTTGGTCTTGGTGCAGTTGTAAATGAGACGCACTCCCCTTTTGAGCGCCTTTCAATGAATACTTTACTTTAAAAAAATCATATATGGAAATTTTCTTAATAAATATAGGCTGAATAAGCATGGGTAGAAACACACGTGTAGTATCGTTAGTCAATAGTAATGGAATTTACATGTGTTCTAGTACTCTATCTAGGAACATAAAAATGAAAAATGGGAAAAGGAAAGGGAACAGGAACATTGTTTAATATGCATAGATACTATCATGTATTTCTTCTCCTTCTTCTTTTCTTTATTTTCTTTTTTTGGAATGGATTTTTTCTTTCTTTTTGTATACTAATTATTTTGAAGTTCAATTCCAAGTTAATAGTTTATCTAAAGAAGAAAATTGGACTTTTTAATATAAACCCAAATGAATTCCAAGATTGTTCCAACCAGCAAAATTCCATCTATTAGGATTGTGATTCATTAAATTCTAATTCATCTTAATCAATTCCAATCCTACACAGCAAACACACACTTAAGCTTAGAACAAAAAATTCCAAACTCCAAAATATGTATATGCTGATGGATGCATCTAATTTGATGAGCTTGACATTGTGCAAACTTGTGAAAATTTATGGAGAGCATGAAAATAATATGAGATTGTAAAAAATGACCAGAGACTTCAACTTTAAATTAGAATTCTATGTTGCAATATTCTCAACAATGTTACCCAAACAATGAAACAGGGGGAGGGGGGGTGGGTTGAATTGGGTCTTTTGGCAAGCTTAATGGCTTTTCGATTTAGCTCAGTTCTTGGTGCACAAACAGATTATAACAGTGATATGTAGCAGATTTGCACAATACAGAGAATGCAAAACTCAAAAGATAAGGAGATGGAGTTAGAGAGATGCAAACTCAAGAACACCAAGATTTACGAGGTTCGGCTACCCTGCCTACGTCTTCGCCTCAAGAGCACCTCTTGAGGATTTCCAAATCACTATCTTGCTTCTCCTTCACGGGTGGAGAAGAAACTGTTACAGTCTCCCTTCACATGTGGAAAACGACTTGAGAAACACCCACCTAGACTTCAAGAAGCTTACACCAACCTTCTATTCGATCTCTCTCAAAGATATATATATATATATATGTATGTATATATGTCTATATATATCAGTTACCACACAACAATGGTGCCCCTCTTTTTACAATGAAAGCTCAGTTGAAATTCTAGCCGTTAGAGTACTTGTGAGACTATTTGGAAACAAGGCTGTAAAAGCGCGACATGAGAAGACGTCTTGAGCTTTTAACTAGACGTTGAGTCCTGTTAAGTCTGTCCTGGTGCGTTCCTGTTCCATTCCCTTGTATACGTATTGTCTTTACAAGAAGACATCTTGTTGTCATTTTCTGAGATTTCAGAGCTCTTGCTCTTTTTTGCTGATTCTACAAGGGGAAGACGTCTTGTTGAAACATGTAGACATCTTGTTGGCACTTTTGGAGATTTCAGAGCTCTCAGTTCTTTGCCAACTCTACAAAGGGAATATATCTTGTGAAAACATGTAAACGTCTTATGGCCAACACATGATACTTTGGCACTTACAATGCCTAGGCCACGTCACATGGTGAAGACTTCTAGGTCACTTTGAATTTTTGAATTTGAAAAGTTTTGGCACTGAAGTGAAAAGAAGTGACCCCAAATGACTCTTTTGTTCTTTTTCATTGAAAAACGTTTTAAGTACATGGGCTTAGTCATTTTTCTTAGGGACCTTAAAAATATTTGATTTCACTTTAAAGCTTAGGTCCTTCATTTTTTAAATCATAACGGTTGAGCTTTGAATCAACATGAGACATATATTACTTTACAAGGATTCTTGCTCTCACCAACCCCTTAGCTTCATTATCTTGAACTGATATTACTTTTAGTTTCATCTCCATGAACTTGATCCATATTTGAGCTTGAGCATTATTTCCATCAATTCACTTTGTACTTGAGTTTACAGAATCTCTTGAAAATCACCTCTCAAGTATACTATCAAATTCTCATATTAAAAGGTTGTCATCAAAATTACCAAGTTGCCCTTGGCTTTAAATCTTGGGGTTATCAGAAACATTACTTTGCTCTGACACATTAACATAGGGTATGTATCTAATATGCATGTAATTTGCTTATATTCATTAAGATCCAAGCACTTTATAATAACGTTACATGAATGGTTTAAAATTGCTGACCTGCTGCTATCTGTCTTTTCATGATAAATTACTAGGGTCTTGACATACATGGTCGAATATATCTGAATGAGCAAGGGATTAATGCACAGGTATAGTCCACCCCCCTCTCTTTTTCCTACATCTATTTTATGCGTGTACGGATTTTTTTTTAATAGTGTAGGCAGCATCTCAGACAATATAATTCTCTTGTGCGTACTTTGGTATGCTTGTGAGTGGATGGATGCCCGTATACTTGTCTTGGTGAGTATATCTCTGTGATCCTGCATGAACTCAATAAATACTCTTTAGTTTTAGTTTCAAAATTGGAAGTAAACAAAGGGTGCGACATGCAATTATTGCAGACTTAAACTCTAAACTTCCTTACACTCTTGAATTGACATACATTCTACCTTTTTTCAAGACTGTTACCTTGTGGAACCTCCATTTATTGAGGTTGCTGTGAGGGGTAGACTGTTACAAACCTAATTTTTGGCATCAGTTACAGAGGGGCTGCCACATGAGACATTTGTTTTTTTTCCACAAGGAGGTAAATGGTTGAGTTATGTGGCGAGTGTGCAATTTTTGGAGGGTCTCAAAGTAGCTCAGGTTACGGGGCCAATGCCATTGTTGAAAAAATAGAGATTTTGCATTGCGGTTAGATGGTTAAGTCAGTGTTCAATGGGCTTGTGGCATATGACCATTTGATGTGAGAGATATTGAGTTACTCGAAGTTTCAGAACTGGAGATTAGATGGTCTGACCTAATGCTTTGGCTAAGTTGGGAGCTTACCTATGGAGCAAGGTAGAGGTCACTTCTACGTTCCTTGAGTACTTTTCGTGGATGGTGTGGGTTGGAGGAGTCTATTCATATGGTATATTTTTATATGTTATTTTCCCTTCTATTTTGTTGATGTGGTCGGTTATGGGGACTTCATTTTTTTCGAGATCTGCTAATGCGGAAACAAATTGTTACTCCTTATAGTTCTCCCGATGATCAATTTGCTGATATTCTTACGAAGTCGTTAGTTTGGTGGTTCATTTTAGTGATTGTGTTTCAAGCTGGGCATGTTTAATCTGTATGCTCCAGCTTGAGGGGGAGTGTTAGATTGTTTTATTATCTTGTTAGGCATTATTGTAATATTGCTTGTTATTAACGGCATTACTATAATTTTGATTGTCTTAATATAAATAAGCGAGAGGGTGTAGGAAATACGAAGCCATCAGATTTCATTCTGCAATCTCTCTCTTTTCTTCTCTTTTCTGTAACCCTAGAAACACTCTTTTATATAATTCAACTACAATGATGAGGAGGAATGGAATTTTAAATGTCCACTTTTTCATATATAATAATCGAAATTATTTATGTAGTTACATTTTGTTGTAAATCCTAGGATAAAAGTGACTTGTAGACCAAAAGATTTCCAGATTTACATGGTGTTGTACTGTCAACATATTTGTGTGAGGAAGTGAGGAGTCAGAAGTGTGTGTGAGGTATTATAAGCATTTTATAGTCTAAAACAGTTTCGTAGAGGATGGAGATAACTTTTAGCAGTGTGGCTATTAAGATGGTTTCCATAGAGTATTCAGGAATGCTCTTTTCTTTTTCTGTCTTAATTTTTTTATTTTTTTCTGTAACATTTAGATTTATTTATTTATTTATTATTATTATTATTATTATTATTAATTTTTTTTTTTTTCCTTCTTCTTTTAATTGATATCCATGCTCATGCTTGAGCAACTGTAAGAATACGTTCACCGTGTTGATAGTGTTTCAAAAGTGAGTTTGGTCTTTATCTTCTTTCTATTTTCTATTTTCTATTGTCCCCCCTCTTCCTCATGATAAGCTTTCTTCCAAGATTCACTGGAGAGATGAAGTTATTACTATTATTTTTTGACAAGCAAAGAGAGATGTATTTATTATGATAATCAAATTATTGAATAATGATGTTATTATGTAAATCTGTTGCAGGGTAGTTCTCATATTGTAGAATGCTATACATTTATATCCTTGTATTATTCTGACGAGCTTCAATTTGTGCAGTACAGTGGGCCATCAAAAGATTCTCTTGCATATGTTAAATGGTTAAGAGAAGACCACAGATTTTCCGATGTACTGGTTCAGATTTCTCCAGCTTTAGACGGGCATGCTTTCCCAAAGTTGAAGCTGCGGTATAAGCCCTCACTTGTACAGGCAAGATACTCACTAATAACTTTTTCTCTGTTAATCTTACTTTTACTTTTCTTTTAATTTTGGTCCTTCTTAAACATAATTTTCCTTTAAAATCTATTCTCAAAGTGATCTTACCTGTTTCTTTGAGTCATTAGCTTATCCACATGATGCCAGTTCCTGTAAACTACAATTTTTTGCCCTAATTTTTTCTCATTGTTTTAATTGCCAAGATGTTGTTATCTCAACAAGGTCTTAAAAGATTATGGTGGATTTTTCAAGGTGGTGCTGAATTTTCTGAAATTCTCAGTCTACATGTTTTATCTTTCATGGGAAATGTTGTCTTAAGATTATGAAATTACCAATCTCATTAGTTTCACAGGAAATTATCAATCTACCTGCTTCCTTTTTCTATAGAATGTCAGTGGATCTCTCTAGCAAACAACAAATGAAAGTTGCAGCTTTCCATTCTTTTCATCCAGTTCACTGAAAATAAGACAAATCTTGAACATTACCACTAAGGCAAGCCATGTCTTCATTGACGTGCTGACCTTTGTCTTCCTCACTTTTTTTATTCTCTTTATGTGGTGACTTGGACTTGAACAAGGGCCTATAAAAAGACTGATTCAAATAAGGTATATGTGAAAAATGGTCAATGGGCATGAATAAAAAGAAAATTGGATGGAAAGGTAAAAGTAGAATTTAAAACCTATTTTGTTTTCCAAATGAACATGGATGATTGTTTTGACAAATTGTTCTGTTAGAAAATAAAACATATACATGTGTGGTGTGGCATATGTCACTAGCAGGTGAAACCTAACCATCTAACAACTCCTATGTAAAGAGGTGGGTTGTGGTTAAGAGAAGACGGAAAGGAAAGGAAAGGAAAGAGAAGGAAGAGAAAGGAAAGAAAGGGGAGTAAAGGAGGAAATTTCTAATGCACTTAGTTTACCAAAATAACCCAATGAACATTATGAACATGTACCATGAGGTTTTCCAAGTAGATGTTCCATGTTGTCACATTTATCAAACTTATATGGAAGGTAGAATTCCTTGAGGTCGGATAGATGTAATAGGACACCCGACGGAGACATTATATCTTTTTGATAACAATTTCTCAAATCCAACCAATGTGGATGAGGCAAATGTTCTATTTCTAGAACCATCCATTTATGTTTGAGATAATTAACAATCTTTAGTATCTAAGGTTTTTTAATTTCTTTAGGAAATATAGGTCCACCAACTCGCAATAGCATAGACCTAACACCTGAAGATTAACCAAATTTGAAAGTGATGATGGTAGCAATTTTAGTCTATACAAATTTGAAACTTTAAGCTTTTCCATCCATTCAAAAAAGCTATTTGGTAGTTCTAGTAATAGTGAAAGATTGGTGACGTTGCATCTCAACACTAAGGTGCATAGTCTTCTGTAATCTAACTGTTTAGAAAACCGATGAACATTGTGGGAAACCTTAATGAGTAATGAGATTGCTTTGCAACATTTATAATCATCTTTTTCCGACCAAACTTTGACATTGTCTTCTACCAGAAACACGTTTAGATCTTTTGATGCAATTGATATGGCAACATCTCGAATTACATTATGCATTTTGACTAAATTTTCATTTCTACCTTCTAACAACAAATAAGATTTATTGAGTGTACGAACCAACATATGTGCCCTGTCTCTTGTCTTTTTCATTGTATCTGAGTCTCGAAAAAAGGCCATTCCCACTCCATACCTCACCAATTTATCGTCAATAGAAATCTCAGCATCTTCTGGAAACAAACAGCAATGCAGAAAGCATGAATACAATTCTGTTTGCTTTAGATAGCTGTAGCTCCACTCTGTGTGAACACAATTTTTCTGTCAGTCTTAATTTAATCTCCTTGAGAATTCCTCAATTCTTCAAGTGCATTGTGAATACTCCAAAACAAAGATCTTGGGACTCGTGGGTATTCCTTTGATGGTTGAGCTTAATGTTTTCATGGAGAATGCTGAAATACTATATTTGCATATATTGGAAGGTTTAAGGAAGGTGCTTCGCGAAAGAGATGGAGAGTGTTTTTTAGACTTGCAGTCACTTCAAGTTAAGAAATGTGACAACGTGGAACATCTACTTAGAAAACATCATGGACCATGTCCCTTGGGTTCTTTTGGTAAACTAAGAAGTTGCAACTTATCAAAAAAGAAAAAGAAAAAGTGTAGTAGAAGTTACAAAATGTGGATTAATCAAGTATCTCTTCTCCCCTCCCACTACAAGAGGTCTTTCGAAATTGTAGAAGCTCGAACATAAAAATTGTGAGACATGGGAAGAAATAGTTAGAGGTGTAAAGATGGGAGTTCTCAAAAGGAAAAAAAGAATCTTAAGGCATTCGACCATTGCCCTGTGGCATCCCCTGCGACAACAATGAAGGGATTAACCCTCATAAGAGTCGCCAAAATGTGAAGGGGTAAAATAAAATAGGGTTTGGTGAAAGAGGTTGTGATGAGGGTGACTCATACACATGATTGAGCCAAATTCGGAAAGAGAAAGGAGATGGAGTAGGCCGGGGAGAGAACGAAAGGCAAGAAAATGTCGAGAGGCCCTGAATCTCCTCTCATCAGAGCACTGTGCTATTTATAGAAGTCTAGGCACATGCTAGTGATGAGGGACATTCCATGTGGCAGTAAGTGATTGTGTCGTGTGTCCTTTCCTTATAAAATTGAGGGATTGACATTAAAACTGTCAGACTAGAGCTGCTGCAGCTATCTGGAATAGCAAGATTTCCAGGCATGCCTTTTGCATTGTTGTTTGTTTATAGAAGATGCTGATATTTCTATTGACAACGACTAGGTGAGGTATGCAGTGGGAATGGGGTTTCTTTGAGGCTTGGATACAATGAAAAGGCAAGAGACAAAGGACATACGTTGGTTCGTATTCTCAAGAAATCTTATTTGTTGTTGGAAGGTAGAAATGAAAACTTAGTCTAAGTGCATGGCATAATTCGACATGTTGCCATATCAATTGTATCAAAAGATCCTAACGTGTTTCTCGTAATAGACGGTGTCAAAGTTTGGCCGGAGAAAGATGATTATAAATGTTGCAACAATCTCATTAAGTGCTTCACAATATTTGTCGGCTTCCCGATCAGTTAGATTGTCAAGCATTACACACCTTCGCGTTGAGATGTGACATTACCGGTCTTTCACTTGTATTAGAACTCCCAAATAACTTTTTGGTATAGATGGAAAAGCTTGAAGTTTTGGATTTGTATAGACTAAAACTTCTGCCATCATCACTTTTAGATCTTTTTAATCTTTAGGTGTTGGGCTTATGCTATTGTGAGTTGGTGGACGTATCTTTCTTCAATAAATTAAAACAAAATAGGGTTCAATGAAAAAGGGAGTGATGAACTCTTGAACGCTTTCTAATATATTTTTACTCAGCAAAAAAAAGAAAGAAAAAGGGGGAGTGATGAGGATGACTCATACAAATGGAGGAGGGCATCCATTATATTGCGTGATCAACGTATCCCATTAAGATTGAAAGGGAAGTTCTATAAAATGACTATTAGACCAGGTATGTTTTATGGGACAATGTTGGACAGTTAAAGAAACAATATATGAATAATATTTCAATGTATGTGCGGCATGATAAGAAAGGATAAAATTATAAATGAGTACATTCTTGAAATGGTTGAAGTATCACGAATTGGAGGTAAATTGGTAGAAAATTAATTAAGATGGTTTGGATGTGTAAAAAGAAGAACACTTAAGTGCTATAGTTAGGAAGTTAAGAGGGGTTTGGAATTGGGAAAAAGACTTCGTTGAGTTATGCTTTTTATAAGTTGGAGAGGTTTGGGTAAGTATGGGACTTGCAGCAATCTGATATGTGCTACGACCTCTATGTTTGTGGCAGTGTGTTTGGTGGGAGAGGAGTAGGTAATCATTTGAAGGAGTTGAAACGCCTCTTTGGAGATTCAAGCATTCAATGTTGAGTTGTTTGTATTTCTGTACTTCAAGATGGTCTTCAGTTTTGATTGATTCTTTTTTTGATTTGATGAGAGATATGAAATTGAAATTTCTTTTTACGTAGATCGTATACACCCAATGTACATGGGTTGAGCTTGCTCTGGTACTTGATCTATGTTATAATGTTTATGGTTATTATGTAATTACATATAGTTGGTAGGGCCCTTGTGTTATTAAGTAAGTCTTGTATCTTTTATATAAGCCTACATAGGCTTATTAGGGTAATGCAATATATACAAAATGTCTGCACACACACTCTCTCTCTCGTGATTTTGAACATGGTATCAGAGCTACACGAATTCATGGGTGTGATAGTTTGTAATTGTGTTGTTCTTGTATAAAGATCGGAATCGCGATTGTGGTGTTGGTGTCTTTGCCTCATTCGTTGTCGCCGACAGCTCCTCGTTCGTCGTCGTCAGCTCCTCTTTGGTTGTCAGCGAGCTCGCCGACATCTACCGTCTTGATTTGCAGAGG